>QGOA01005040.1:0-12926 GCA_003313075.1 Termitomyces sp. MG16
CAATGTGTCCAGAACAATATCTTCAGGGGTATAATTTAATATTACCCTGGTCCCACCGGTCTTCTCGCCTATTATGATCCTCGACGAACGAAAAGCGACTAAGGCTAACCATGCTGGTATAAACGGGTTTGTATATAGCAGCTAGTGAGTGAAAACGTCGTCCGTTTGGCAGGTCGATGTGGTCCTATGCGATTCCTGTCTTCTCTCTTCTTTCCGTTGTCTACGGTGGAATTGGACCAAGGACAGACCTGCACATCGTGAATAAGGTCATCTCACCCGATGGCTTCAGTCGATCGTAAGGTCCTTAGCCAAGGGACATCCTCCATTGTAATTCTCTTATTTTTCTCAGGACTGTGTTAGCAGGGAAAACCGCTGCAAGCGCCAGCTTTCCCGGTCCCCTCATTACAGGAAACAAGGTAAAACTCACTTTACTTCCTGCTTGGAGCGGAACTGACCGACGCTTATCATGCTCGGAAGGGCACCAACTTTGAAATCAATGTCATCGATTTCCTCACCGACGAGTCGATGCGTAGAGCGACGAGTATTGTCAGTCGTTCCATTCGTCCGTCACCATCTCAGGCTATTAAAACTTCCTCTAGCATTGGCATGGCCTAGTTCAGGCAGGAACACCTTGGGCTGATGGCCCAGAGGGAGTGACGCAATGTCCCATAATACCCGGGGAATCGTTTATATACGGTTTTCATGTTCCTGATCAAGCTGGCACATTTTGGTATCATTCACATTATTGTATGTTCCAACGGATCAAATGTTTATGAAGACTAATCCTTTGACTTTGTCAGCAACCCAGTACTGTGATGGTCTCCGGGGAGTTCTTGTCGTTTATGATCCTGATGACCCGCATGAAAACTTGTGGGTTTGCTGTTCAACGATTCAGAGAAGAGCAAAGCTAATATGAACGATAATGTTCCAGATACGACATTGATAATGGTCAGTCGCACTTTCCCATCATGAAAATCAACCTGTAGTCTTATTACTTCTCAACTTCTCAAAAGATGATACAGTGATCACTCTCGCAGATTGGTATGTCAAATCCTCAGTAGCATCGTTCGCTAACTGACCTGAATTGACAGGTATCACTTTCCTGCTCCCAAACTTGTTGGCATCCCTCGGCCTATTTCCACGCTGATCAATGGCATTGGTCGTTATGTCGGTGGCCCTCCCTCATCTCTCTCTGTGATTTCAGTTATAAAGGGCCTAAGGTATCGTTTCCGCCTTGTCTCTATTTCATGTGACCCCAACTACAATTTCTCTATCGACGGTCACACGATGGTGCGTTGGATAATCCACATGCTCCAGGCTGCATTTGAATTTTCCTTGTTTCCTTTTCTCCATTAGACAATCATCGAAGTCGACGGGGTCAACGTACAGCCTTTAACTATTGACTCGATCAGGATCTTTGCTGGACAGCGGTACTCCTTTGTCTTAACGGCCGACCAGCCCATCAATAATTATTGGATACGTGCCGAGCCCAACATACCCATCGGAACAACACAAAGCCCGTTTGACGGAGGCATAAACTCCGCCATCTTGCGATACACGGACGCACCTATTGGAGATCCAAACACTACCCAGACCCTAAACACCAAACCGTTACGAGAAACTGATCTACACCCTCTTACTAAGCCAGCTGCGCCTGGCGTTCCCACTCCGGGAGACGCCGACGTCACTCTAACACTCGCCGTAGCGCATAACGTCCATACTGGCAAATTCACAATCAATGGGGCTTCCTTCTTTCCGCCCTCTGTGCCTGCTCTGCTGCAGATCAAAAGCGGCGCAAAAACGCCCCAGGAACTGTATCCGCCGGAGAGCGTCTATACATTGCCCAGGAACAAAGTCGTCGAAGTTTCTATTCCTGGAGGTTCCCTGGGAAGTCCTGTAGGTGTTTGACCTTTAATGAATTGTTGCTAAACTGGTTTTCTCAGCATCCCTTTCATCTGCATGGGGTATGAAATTCATCGTCGTCATCATTTAATAATGATCATTCGTCACACAGCATACTTTCTCTGTTATTCGAAGTGCCGGTAATTCAACGTACAACTTTTTGAACCCTGTTCGTAGGGGAGACTTCTACTCCTTCCTAGTTAATTTTTTGAACCCTCGAGCTCAATTACTGTTGCAGGTCAGACGTGATGTTGTTTCCATTGGCGGATCATACCAGGATAATGTGACGATTCGATTCACAACGGATAACCCTGGGCCTTGGATCTTTCATTGGTTCGTTGGATGCCTAGCCTTGTTTCAATTATCTGACAGTCCTTGAATATCATGACAGTCACATTGACTGGCACTTAGACGCGTACTTCCATCGCAATTTTGACGATTCCTTGCTAATGATGATTTTTATGCTTTTCCAGCGGTCTTGCCATTGTATTCGCAGAGGATGTACCAGACATTACTCGATTTCACCCACCACGTAAGACTTATCCGATTTCTGGGTTATAGTGGCATATTTGCTTAATGCACATATTCAGCATCCTGGGATATACTTTGTCCTGCTTTCAATGTCAGTAACCCTGATAAAAACTTGAACTGAATTTTTCCTTTTCCTACCACTACCAAAACTCGATATCCATTGTAATGCTGTTGTGGTCATCGCAGATACTTTCAAAAGCTTTACATCCATTTATACCTTTTTGTCACATCAATTTTCTTATTTATCACTTAGTCTCAGAATTAGATGTCAATACCCACCATTCAGGTTCATTATACATTGAAGGTGCTGGTGTGGGGTAGGGATTATCTGTCTAGATGGTCCCATCAAAAACCCTAGGGCTTTCTATTTGAAAATAGACAAGGTTTTACTGGACTACAATGATTATTTTAAAGTGAGCTAAAGTTAAATGCTTGTTATATTCACAGACTGAGAATATAGAAGAGACTGGAAGTCATCAAATACTGTAGACAAATAAACTAGATAGTACTGGAAATCCTTGCATTTAGTAGTACAGCAATCAAGGACAATCCAGAGATGAAAAAATAGTTAATGATCTGTGGATGTTTGGCTTGTAGATACTTAGCACCAGAGCCCTTCTAATGACTCATCAACTTCAAAGGATTATATCTTGTGCTACAGCTCATCATACAGCTTAAGACTTGTATTAATGTTAAATTGCTAGAGTATAATAAATATTGTTCTAAAGCTACTTGATATATCAATTGATCTTTTTAAAAGTACTGAAGTACAGTTTTGCCAAGAATATTGAAGTGAACTTTTTGGTGTGCAGTGAGTGTGATAATGGAAAGTAAATTGTTTGCTGGTTCTAGTACCAGTTGTTGAACTTGGATGCAGGACTGCCCACCTGAGAGTAGTCATGTGACCATTAGTATACCTTTCTCATCACTGGGTGTCTTCTTTTTTCTCAGTCTGATCAACTGTTAAATCAGAGACACTCAGCCTCATCAGTTGATTTAGCCTTCAGTGTTTTAGTCTACTTCTAGTATTATCTGCTAGCTGCAACAGGTTATGGGCCCCAGCCCACAGACTTAAACACCAAAGTTTTAGACTCCAATTTTTGCTCCATTTTATTGTGACATAGCAAGACAAATTGACTGATTTTGATAACTACATTGACTAGATCCTTTAAGCTATCACTCCAGCTCATTTTTTTAGCATGGACGATATCTCATGATCTTCAATGTCTAAACTTGGCATCATCAAATATGCTGAATGGGAAAAGTCCATGTTCAGATGCTTAATGTCAGTAGGAGGGGCTCACATAGTTACTGAGGAAGAAACTGAGCTGCCAGTCAAACTAAGTAACCCCACATCTTTTGCAATGTGGAGTTCATATCAGCTGAGAAGTGATTATGCTGTGGGAGAGATACAGTGGCTCAAAAAACTGTCTCAATGAGTGAAATGAGTGAATATTTTAAAATGGCTATTGCTCCATCAGCTTTGATCTCAATTACATAAGCCTAGGTTCATTCTGTAGCTACAATGCTATAGTATTTTACATGATTTAATCAGGATTTTAGGTACTTCCCATCCTTCATGCCAATGTCATCTTTCAAAAAGTATAAAACATTGAGACAGTTTTTTGAGCCACTGTATCTCTTCCACAGCATAGAATGGGGTAGGAAAGCTTGTGGAGGTAGTGGGAATTATGAATGCAGAGCAGTACTGTGAAATTTTGGATGATGGAGCAAAAGAGAGCTTTGAGAAGTTGGAGATGGAGGAGGGTGCCCACTACTTTCAACAGGACAATGACCCCAAACACAACTCCAAGAGAGCTGACAAGTGGTTTGAGGACAACAACTTTGATGTTCTTTAGTGACCAGCCCAATCCCTTGATCTCAATTCTATTGAACATCTCTGGGAGTACCTCAAGGAGCAACCTAAGCAGTATGAAACACCATGGTGTGCATGAATTATAGGAGAGGGTTGCAAAGGAGTGGGATAAAATACCACCAAAGGTATGTCAAAGACTAATAGAAAGCATGCCTAGAAGGATTCAAGCAGTTATCAAGGCAAATGGAGAACATACAAAGTACTAGATACTAAAATTAGAAATGCTCAAAAAACTATCCCAATGAGTGAATATTTTAAAATGGCTATTGCTCCATTAGTTTTGATCTTAATTACATAAGCCTAGGTAAGATTTATGTTGATGCAATCTGCAGTAAACTTGCAGCAATGTAGATCAAGCTACAAGAAATCCACTCAAAATCTGCATTTAATGCATGCTTCAATTCACTAAGCAATTTTTTTACTATACACAAGCATGATGGTGAATTGCTTATGAATTTGTGCACATGCATAGAAGAAGCGATGCAGCATATTCAAGCACTTCACTTTCCTCCCATCATAAACTCTGATGGAACCATAAAACAAACATATACAATAGACATTCTTGACAATGAATTATCTATTATAGTGATGGTCAAATCTCTCCTACATGAAGAATATGAATTATTTATCTTGTCTATGCTCATGCTTAACAGTCTCATTAAGGAAGCTATATTTGAGATGTTCAGAACTGAACAGATGCAACAATAAGCAGCCAAGAACAAGGCAAAAGCTGTTGCAGCCATGACAGAACACATAAAGTACAAGACTGTCTGAAATTACAGGCTGCTTGTGCACAATGCAAGAAGGACAATGCAAGTTCAAAATCTAAGAAGTTATGAGGCCGTAATGGTGAAAATACAGAGGCAAAGGCTGATGTTGCAAAAACTGAGACTACCAGTATGAGTGAACCAGGGTGCAATAACCTTGCTGTTAGTGCTAAGGCAGCCATTTGTTGATCCTCTCTTAGCCCATCATGCCTATCTGATATATTGTGGACTACAAACTCAGAGGCCACAACTTATATAACCCTGCATTGAGAATGGTTTCTCTCTGACTTGTTGTAGCATAGTCTGCTATGTGGCGTTGGCCACATAGCTTTACTTACTGTATAGTAGACACTATTATATTATATTTATTATGATATAATATTAATTTACATTACTATATAAATAGTTTACCAGCTGCTTACAAAGCAGCTTAATTTTGTTGTATACTACATTGTCAATAGACCGGTCTGGTCTGATTCAGTGTTGTGTGCACACTAAGCTCTATAAACTTTGTAACTTCGTTACATTTTTTTGAATCCGCCAGCTAGGATCTATTGCCTAGCATCCGACATCAGTCGCTGAGTCGTTGACAGAACTCTATCAGCTTCTCGAGCTTCTTGCACAGCCACACCATGCAAATTTCAAACAGGGGATCGATGAGTAATCCCATACCTGCAGTGCCCACTGACGGCGGGCGAAATGCCCACGACCTACGGGGAGACCCAGCAGATACCCAGGACGCGTCAGCGTCCAATGCAGGTCAGGTAAGACCCAAGGCTCAAGACCGAGGTCAGAGTACCGACCTGGCCAGGAATGAGAGCGAGGCCCGGAGAGCTGAAAGCTCACAGCAGGACAGTCCGCAATGCCTCCAGGACAAGATGCCTGGGGGATTAACGCTCCCAGCTATGCAGCTGCCAGGAGGACCGTGACGGTCTAGCCGATTGGCTTCCAAAGGACCCCCGGAGGACGGCCGATAGTCAACCGGTGTCTATGGCGCCCCAGGAGACGCCAAGTTGTCAGTACAGACTGGGAGAGCCCTCCCTCCGAGCTGGAGTAGTGGGACCAGGTAGTCCACTGCGGGCTCAATGCTGTTTAAACTGGCGGAAGCCCGCATAGAGGAGGTACCGGAGGAGGCTGCAAGGCCTGAAGTATCCTGCGCGGAAAACCAATTCCTGCGCACACCAGCAGTGGAGGAAGCTCCGGAGGTTGTAGAGCTTCCAGAGGAGGTGATGGAGTCGTCAAGTGATGACATCGCCGGAGCAGAGGAACAGCGGCTGAAAACCGCGTACACCGTGCACTTGTGAGTGTTCTGGGACTTGCACCCAGAGGTGATGAAATACACCACCCAAGCACGACTCGAGCGCTATGCGTCAGCCCATATAGTAGCACTTAGGCGACAAGGGCACGAAGTGCCCAATGTATTCAGTACAAAATATACTGATTTGATGGTGAGAGTGCTCACGATGGAGCTGCAAATGTATGTGCAGCGGAAGGCCACACAGCAATCGGGGGTCTCGACCCCCTGGAGCCACACGTCTGAGAAATGCTTGGCACAATGCAATCAAGACGTCGGAATCAAGCTAGTGGAGGCACTAGCACGGGCGCAGGAAGTGCCCAAAGTAAGACCGGTGAGTACTTTTTATACTCCAGCAGGACAAGGGTGGCGTGAGGAGCCCCCACACATGCGTAACCACGACCGTAGGACAGATATGTCAGGTCCGGATGGGCACGATAGTACCGTGCTCAAGGTGGAGAGCAAGGCATCTGTGATGCCGCGTGTGCCCATGGCAGAAACGTTGAGCGACAGAGTTGCGTATCAACGTATGCGTAATGGCGACCTCAGGACTAAGGGACAGTTCCTTATCGACGATCAGGGCATCGTATTCGAGAGCACTAAGCCCATTGACGAGATGCATTGTCAATTCGTCACGCAGGGTCAGGAGAATCAAGCTTCTCCAGTTCCAGGGCAGTGCAACGATCATGATCGAGGAGACTTCCTTGATCGAGATGGCGCCACGAGATGTGATATCCCTGGTAATGGCCGGGATGACGGCCCTAGGTCAATTCCTCGAGACAAGGGCAATTATGCCCACAGTCGAGGAGGCTCAGGACATCCTCCGTAAGGTGGACGAGGGAAGTCACTTCCCCATGCCACTGATTTGGCGACTAGATCCCTGGGTCAGCGGGAGGCCATTCGAATGCATTGTGAAGCCATGCACGATCACCTGCATTGAGTAGTTGATGATGCCCTGGGCGTAACCTTACAGTTACCAGACGGAGTGAAGCTGCATAAAGCAGACAGTAGGCACATTTGCGCCTATACAGGCGCGTCCAAGTTCAGCGACCTGGAAGATTGGGCGATGGATGTATGCACCCATCTCACCATGTGCTTATACAGAGGCAACCGTATGGAACGAGAACGAATCTTTGTTCTTCCTGAGTTCTTGGCCGGAGAGGCCATGGGATGGTTTTGACGGGCAGTACTGCATGTCAACCATGTCCAATATGACTGGACATTTAAAGGAGTCCTTACAGGACTGTACAATCGGTTGCCAAGTACACCGAGAAGTTGGGAGTACAAGGGTTCTATGATACCCTTAATGACCATGCCCAGAACATGGCAGTATACCCGGACGGGTATACAATGCTTGAAACGTTCTTGGATGGCATTCCAGCGGACATGCGCCGCTATTTGATACGTGAGGACGGATTGTCCCCAGAAGTCAACGCTGTGGAAGAATTTGTGGCATATGCCATCCGGTATGAGCAGTCTCTGAAGACTGCTAACCACTACGAACATCGGAGTGGACACAAAGGGGGACCCAGGCGACTACCGCCTGGTGGGACACCCTCACGGGGTCAGCATGTGGGGACCTTCCTGGCCAAAAAGACCGATTTGGACCGTGACCGCAACATGCGGTTTGTTGTACGCAGAACCCCTGCTGCGAACCAAGGGTGGAGCCGCCCATGCCCAGAGCGGGCGCCGGACGGAGAACGTTCTAAACCAAGGCCGGACTTCAAGCCGGCCAACCCACCAGGTCAGACAGGGACTTGTTTCACGTGTGGCCAACCAGGCCACTACGCTACCAACTGCCCCGCAAAGCCAGGAGCCCTGAGGAAGGGGTATACACCCCTTGCCCACTTTTGAGCTGCACATACTGCAGCCGCGAGTGGGAGTGATGGAGACGTATCTGCTGAGTCTGAGGCAGAGCACCCCACAAACGACCAGGAGCCCCCAGAGGAGGCATTGGGTGCCGAGCCTGAGAGTGTGGTCATGGAGGGGGAGGAGTACGTCACAGTCGACGTATATGACGACGTCTACGACAATGAGTACTACAGTCATGACAGCGACTCCGAGTGCCTAGCGGCGATGATGGATTGGCCGTCCACAAATGATCCCGAACGGAATAATGTGGTTTGGATGAAGAAGGTGACTCTTTGTCATGCAGAGGGCACTTTGCAGCGCCCTACATTGAAACAAACAGACAAGGAGTGCCTGGTCTTGTATGTGGACGTAGACGGCCACAAGGCATGGACCCTATGGGACTCTGGGAGTACTACATCGGGCATAACGCCCCAGTTTGCCCATGTGTACGGAATATCTGTGCAGGAGTTGGATACGCCATTGGTGTTACAGCTGGGCACCGTAGGGGTGCAGTATGGGACAAATGTGAATGTCCAAACGCCGGGCTCACGTAGCCGGGAATACATGGATGTAGCAAACTTTGATTGCTACGATATGATACTGGGAACGCCATTCATGCGGCGTAACAAAGTCATACTAGACTTTGACCACTGTCAGGTACTAGTGAATGGGAAAGTGATCCCAGCCAAACGAGCTACAGCAGACGACACTGATAATCATCTGCGACGTCATCGCACTATGGAGAAATGCAAGGACTCTCCATGACTTGGCCAGCACAGAGTGCCGGCCGTGGAGGATGTGGAGGAGGAAGTGCAGGCTATGCCTGGACTGAGCGCAGACCACAATGTGGTAATGATGAGCAAGGAGGAGTATCAAGCCTCCAAGAGGAGCAACGAGCGAATAACCGCTCCTGAGATTCGAGGCGCAAAGCCTCCAGACAAACACCATTGAAAGGTGAGACAACGGGAGGACTCAGTGGATGTATGTCCACCTACATCCTCACGAGTCAAGTTGGAAGACTTGAAAGACAGCATCCAAGAGGTGGAAGCCTCAGGAGAGGAGGACACATGGTCCCTATGGGAGCGACCAGCCCCCCTGCTGGAGTATGACTGGGCATACGACCCCCAAATGCCGCAAGAGTGGAACGAGCTGGTGGCAGCCACGTGTGTGCAAAATGCGCACCAGAGACGGATGACCGTCAAACCAGCATATTGCCAGCCAGCCTCGGACAAGGTGTCCATAGCGTACTCACTTGTACGTAAGGGAAGAAGTCTCATGGCTTATAAGGCAGCGGCAGCAGGTGCTCCGCTGAGACTACATATACCCAATGACAGTGTCAATCGGGTGCTCGCAATGCGTGAGCAGTATGCACCGCCGCCTTGGCCACCCTCAGAGACAGTGGAAGTACTTCCCCCGGTATGTATGAAGGGGAAGCAGAAGGCGACAAGCCTTTGTGAGGAAGATATTCCTCAGTTGTGTCAGCAATGGCAAGAAGAATCTGCCGACATGGTCAACGGGACTAAGGAGGAGCTTCTGCCATGGCGGGAGGTGAACCATGAGATCAATCTCATAGACGAGAGCAAGCAATATAAGTACCACTTGCCATGCTGCCTGCGCGCCCTCCAGGAGCAACTACACGATAAGACTAATCGCTATTTGAATGCTCAATGGTGGTCCCCATGCACCACCGCTCAAGCTGCACCATTATTGTGCATCCCGAAGAAGGATGGAACCCTTCGAACAGCTCTTGATGCATGTCAGCGCAATGACAACACCATAAAGGATGGAACCCTTCGAACAGCTCTTGATGTGCGTCAGCACAATGACAACACCATAAAGGATGTAACTCCTTTACCAGATCAGGAGGTGATCCGGGAAGACGTGGCTCGGGTGAAGTATCGCTCAAAGATTGACCTTACTGACGCTTACAAGCAGGTGCGCATTCGCACCGAAGACGTACCCAAGACCGTATTTGCATTGATCATGGGCACGTTCACGAGCAACATAATGCAGATTGGAGACTGTAATGCTCCAGCAACTTTCCAGAGGCTAATGACCTCTATCTTCTGAGACGTAATAGGACGTTTTATGCACGTCTACTTAGATGACATATTCATCTACTCGGATACTATGGAGGAGCATGAGCAGCACCTCAGAGTCGTATTTGAACGACTGCACAAGTACAAGTTGTACTTGAAGTGGAAGAAATGTGAGCTCTACGCTCAGAGTATAGACTGCCTAGGGCATGTCATAGATGAGCAGGGTATCCACCCCGATCAGGACAAGCTCGATCGTATTTGGGAGTGGCGCATGCCCTGAAACTACAATGACATCCAACGATTCGTTGGCCTTGTCAACTACATATCAAGCTTCTTGCCCGATGTCACAGCCTATACTGGGCCACTTATGGCCATGACGCAGAACGGGTCACCGTTCAATTGGAGGCCGTTGCACCAGCGGTGCTTCGAGATGGTCAAACGGATCTGTACAAAGACTCCGGTGATTCAACCAATCGACTCTAGATGGGATGAGCCAATATGGCTCATTTGCGACGTGTCCAAGACAGGCGTCGGAGCCATGTATGGTCAGGGAAGCAGCTGGCAGACATGCCGCCCAGCAGAGTTCATGTCGAAGAAGTTCATGATGGCCCAGCAAAACTATGCGGTGCATAAGCTGGAGACTCTTGCCATACTCGAGGCCCTCCTCAAATGGGAGGATAAGCTGATGGGATATCCCATCCACATCATAACGGACCACAAGGCCCTTGAGTTCTTCAAAACTCAGGTGAACTTGTTGCCGCGTCACCGACGGTGGATAGACTACATGTCAAGATATCAGTTCGACATCACCTATGTTAAGGTGAACTCAACAAAGTGGCAGACTGCTTGTCACGCTACTTTGAGAGTGATGTAGTCAGAGAGGCTCACGAGCCTCATGAGTATGTTCAGGCAGACTGCCGCATAGACCCAGATGGAGAGGACTTACCTCTCCACCGATACCAGGAGCTCAGGGAGCATGTCCTGGAAGTACGCACTATGCGTGACGATGAACAGAGGCGAAGCACTCGCCTCAGAGAGCAGCGTGAAGAGCGGGACGTGGCCACCCAGTTGCTTAAGGAGCATGAAGCCGTGGACCCAGCGTCCACTGGGGAGCACAAGCACCATGATATACCTGTTACGCTTGTGGAGATGCTCGAAGGCAAATTGCCTTCATCCCAGCCTCCTAGCCTGGTCAATGACGACTTCCGGAAGAAAGTGGTACAGGACTATGGTGATGATTCTCTCTTTGCCGAGATAATTGCCAATCCTGACGACCATCCTCAGTTCAGGCATGAGCCTGGTGGACTGATCACGATGGAGAACCGTCAAGGGGTGGCAGTGGTCTGCCTCCCCCATATGCGAACCATTGTTACGCGGGTCTTGGACCAGGCCCATGCACTGGTGGGGCACTTTGGTGCCGCCCGGACGTTGGGCTACATCTGGAGATGGTATTGGTGGCCACGTATGGCCCAAGAAGTGACTAAGTTTTGTGCCTCATGCGCAGCGTGTCAGAGGGCAAAGTTGCCCCCTGGATCCTCTCCCGGGAAGCTACACCAGCTACCTGTACCGGTGAAACCCTGGGATTCCATTGGAATGGACTTCGTAGGTCCCTTTCCCGAGTCCTGAGGGTTCAATTACCTCTGGATGGTCATCTGCCGCATGACAAGCATGGTGCACCTCATATCAGTGCGAACTACGCTGACGGCTAAGGAGCTGTCATGGATCTACCTGAGGGAGATCGTTAGGCTGCATGGGCTGCCTAGCACCATTGTGAAAAGTTCACGTCTCAATGGTGGAGGGAACTTCACAAACTGCTAGGAGCGCGACTCCTCATGTCGACGTCCTTCCATCCTCAAACGGATGGGCAGACAGAGTGGGCTAACCGCAGTATAGGCCAGATTTTGAGGGCAGTTGTTCGCCCTGACCAACGGGACTGGGTGGACTGGTGTCCACTCACTGAGTTCACGATTAACGCGAGTATCTCAGATACCACAGGGTATGTGCCCTTTGAGCTCAACGGAGGGTACTTGCCCTCCATGTTGCACGAGGTTCGTGCTGATACGGTGGCTCACCGCGGAGTTGTCAAGTTCGCCAGGCAGACCCTGGAGAACATAGCAGTGGTGCATGACGCCATCATAGAGGCACAAGTCTTTCAGGTGAAAAACGCCAATCACCGTAGGCAAGCAGACCCGCCAATAGCAGTAGGAGCGTTGGTATACCTATCAACGCGTAATCTGAGGCTCCCAAAGGGACGGGCGAGTAAACTCTGCCCGAAATGGGTAGGCCCATATCGCATTCTAGACGCAGAGCCAAGTACCTCCAACTACGTGTTGGAGCTGCCTCTGGCATTACAGGAACGACACATCGTTCCTAAGTTTCATGTGTCGCTGTTGCGACCTTACAGCGCGTCTGACGATGCGCTATTCCCTAACAGGGCAACCCCAGGCTCCTATGATTTTGGGGCTCAAGACGATGATGAATGGTTTGTTGAGTGCATAATTGGGCACCGGTGGACTGAGCGTAACACGCTCAAGTTTGAGGTATGATGGTCCCTCGGGGACACAACATGGAAGCCACACTCCCATTGCTCCAAGTTGGCAGCACTTGACCGTTATTTGGAGTTGAAGGGCATTAAGCGCCCACATCAATTAAGTAAGCGTGCCGGC
>QGOA01005044.1:0-10975 GCA_003313075.1 Termitomyces sp. MG16
AATAAGCAGCTTATTTTGTATTCATACTACATAGTCAATAGACTAGACTGATCTGATTCTGCCTAGAGTAAGCTATTAAGCTCTCACATATCCATAACTCATTACAAAAATGCCTGAGAGACAAGCATCCAAGAAAATACAATTGAAATTGCACCCACAGGAAATCTAAGAGATCAAGGAGATACAGCAGGTCACATAGGCAGCTAATATCTTCCATGAAACCCATTCCACCAGAAAAATACAATAGTGCTCCATATACCTTCCAAATGAGTATGTGGAGTGGAGGTGCCACATTATGGTAGTAGCCAGATTTCTTTTATAGAAAGCTTGGAATTTCTATTCTAGAGAAGTGCTGAGCAAACCAAGGAGATAGCCATTAGATTGTTTCTTCAGGGAGCTCTTCAATGAGTGTTTTTTCATTGACTTATATAATTAGCAGCATAATAAACTTAGAGACTTTGATTGCTTGTTGCTGTGCTTGTTCAACATTCACCTCTTCTTAGTGGTGGGCTTGAGTGGTCTATGTGTCTGACTGGCTACTGACACATATTTGATGGCTAATCAATGTTTTATCTTGACCATTGGTTGGCTTCAATTCTAGCTCTCTGTTGACGGCATAGCCATGCACCTTTACAAAGAAAAGCAAGGCTGCTACCTTCTATTAGCAGTTGAAGTAGTTAGTGCTCATAAAATAAATTCTTTTTCTCTTACCCAAATTTGTCTCTCCAAAAACACTCCCAAGTTTGAGTGAGAAAATGCTGACTCTTAGTTGAATCCATTCACTCATTGTCTGAAGTATGCTATATGCTGCAATCTTCTTTTCAGAGAATTGTCACTTGTTGAGGCCAAGCTTGAAAACAATGAAAACAAGGATGAGCAAGATAGAAAAGAGTTTGAAGATGAAAATAGTTGGGATGAACTTCTTTCAGATGATGACAAAGATGATTTTGACATAGACATTCATATTGTCTTTGACTAACAAAACATATATTCATTTTTGGATATGACATCAATTTTGACTGCTTAAAGCTATGGCCTGGACCAAGCCAAGCCAGAGCCAGGCCAGGATTGGGAGCTCAGGCTTGGCCAGGTATTGTCTGAGCCAAAGCCCCCACAAGCCAGGCCGGAACATCACTAACATCAATCATATGATGATGTTGAGGTGCACTGCCTACTTCAGGATGACCAACCCCCAGTGAAACAAAGTCAAGTATAAGCTTAGCCTTATGGTCACACCACAAAATCAGATTGGTATTCGATTCTAGTACTATGTGTATGACAGTAAAATTGGCTGCCTTATGTAAGGCAGCCAACTGGTATGTAAAGAGTAATAATAAATAATTAATATAATTGTATATTAATTATTTAGCTATACTAAGATATGTTACATGCCCCCCTTTGAGACTGGTAACCAGTCTCTATGTAAGGAGGGACAATTCGTACAAGTCAGTAAGTAGTCCAATATGAAGGCACTCCAGTCCTCCACAGCTCGAGAATGTCCATGTCATCTGTCAAAAAATACAATGCCGATGTTAACCGACAGTATGAATTGAAAAGGAGATGAGCCGCCTATGATAGTTACGCAGATGGTGGACGCAACAACTCGCTGGCCATATTGATCCTCATCTCAGTGTCGATGCTAGCCAAAGATGATGAGGCAATGCAACCCGATGATAGGCTTCTACTCGGACTGAGCGCATCAAGGGACATTATAGGCCGACCAACACTTGACACACTGGAGATGCTTGGGTACAGAACAGCACTAGTGCTGGCGCTCTATGGCAAGACTTATCTATTCATCATAATCACCAGTATCAGCCCCTCAGCACACTCCACTCATTTACTTTGAAGACCAAGGAGGCTCAGAACTCATAGTGCTAGCACAATGGTGGGAGGTGACTCTGACCAAACCCTGATCAATATCGAAAGGAGTTAGCAATTGGCACTGTCAATCACCAAGGCACTTCAATCAGAAGTCTAAAGGAATCAATGACGATGAGACAGGATACACGCAGACCCGACATTCAAATCTATCAAAAGATGGTACAATATTTAGCGCCAGGATTAGCGCTCACGGCATCTGTCAAGGATTCTCCGACCATACCCTGGGATGGCATGGCCAATTAAATTACATCAAAAAGTGAGCAAACTCGTACCATTTCTAAGTAGTTTTAGAGTCACCGTTGGTCACCATCACCCATGTGCTGCAGGTTGCCATTGACAGGTGGCCATTAGCTACAACCACAAGGAGAGGTGCTAATTGGTAGTGCCATCAATGGACTTATTTTGGAAATACCGTAGCGCATAATATAAAAACTAGCTACTTGCCATGTATATAACAACGAATTGTAACCTCTTGAGCACCCAGTTACACTTAGCATTCAAATCGCGCTAGCCTTGCCTGACTTTGTCACTAAGTTTGGCACTAGCTTTGTCTATCTCGTCTTCATCATTTACGGTGCCACCTATGGGCACACTACACTGCACTATTCATTTTATTCTCTATATCTTCACCTAAGCTACGACGCTTACCGTTTGCTAGGTAGCATCCAAGGTGCTAGCATCTAGCGCATTGCCCTATCACATCTGCTCAAGCACACCGGGACCCTGCCAGGACTCCTCACAAACCCGCACGCCAGGTGCTGGAGACGGCGTTGTACTGCGTATATGTCCAGCGCACCCAACCACAGTTGGCATCATCACTGACGATGTTGAGGCTGTAGGAGCCTGAACTGACATGGCAGTGTGTGCTGGAGATGGAGAATATGGCCTGTCTCAAGAAGGGCGTTGCCACAAATCTCAACAGTTGGGGTTCATCCCCATGGAATAGTACAGTCCACTCTCAAGGTACTCATGACCTTGAGCAAACTTGTGGGCTAGCAAGGCGTGAAGAGGAATCATATGGTCGTCTGTGAGCAATTGCCAATTGTCCCACCGCGTAATGGCCGGAGGCTCTCCATAGATGTCCAGTTGACGATGGTGTTCATCGTTGACCTCACAGAAATGGTCGATGGAGGCTGTGGCCACATAAAACTGATTTTTGAGGTAGACCACACCAAAGGTATAGGCATGGTCTACCCACTCTACAGGTACACAGTTGGCTATCATAGCGTGAAGCATGTCAGCCTTGGTGATGTTGATGGCATTAGCCGCGTCGAAATGTGGGGGTCAGAACTGGACATCAGTCCAGCTCATGGGTACAAATGGGTTGCTGGGATTAGCGGCGTCATAGTCAGCAACAGCCTCACAATACAGTCCAGGATGCACAAGAATCAAGGCCAACAGCCTTGCAAATCATCCCCGCACTCTTCCCAAGGGAGACAGTCTATGTGTAAGGGCATGTCCCAGCAGGGTATGCCAGTGAATGCGATACACCCGATCTACTGCAATGCCGTACATCAAATTCATCATTCCTGGTCGACAGAAGTAGAGTACACTCTGTGCCAGTTTGTCCAGATCGAAGGTGAAATGTACACCTTCAGAATCAAACCTGGTAAGCATAAAGAATGGTCTTCTGGCTCGGTCTTTCCATCGCAGGTACCCTTCTGGGGTTGGCATGACCACAATGTTCATGTGATGGGAAGAAAGGTCCAGGAGAGGCAAAATGTGTTCGTACTCTGGTGTACACACCAGAGTCATTGTCCTATCCCTCAGCGTAGTATAACAGTTAATGCTGATGTGCTGAAACTTGTGCAACAGGTAGTATGCTTCAGTGTGCAGTGACACTGATTTGAACTTGTTCTGCAAAAGCTCATGGAGCTTTTGCAATTGCTGGGGATTCATCAGGAATCCCCTCGGCACTACACGGTCCAGCTCTTTCAAGGTATGATAGTACCTCTCTCCTTTCTCCTCCTTGTATGTCTTTGCAGCTAAAGCTTCATCGCTCATGAATACCGTATTTGTGAGCCAGGAGTAATAAAAGTGGCAGTCAAGTGCCCTGCCGTAGAACCAATTTGACCACTCTACAGATGTCCTGCTGACAAACACACCCAGGCCATCAGGAATACGGCCTGTGGCCTGCTCCTCCCGGTCTTTATTGACCTTCGCCTGCCGGGAGGCCTTGTGTTTCCTCCGAGCCTCTCTCTTGCATTTTTTATCTAAACACACTCAGCGTTTAGCGGGAGTCTCATCTGATGACTCCCCATAATCACTCCCATTGCTCAGTTCATTCAGACCAAGCACAGCTAATGTTAGGAGTCGCCCTTCTACTTCGGCATCCGTTCTCGTGTCCTTTATGGGAACTGTGGACACATATGCCCTCAGTGGTGCTTCAAACTGCACCGCTGCCCCAAAATGCATCACCACTCTGTCTGCTCCTCATGGAACATCTGCTCCAAAGTCCACCTCCGACAGAGCCACCTCATTCTGCTGCTTTGTCCCCAACTGCTGGGAGGGCGCATGTGTTGACAAGGACAATCCTCATAAACTAGTGTCATCCTCCACAAGCTCATCATGTAACTCGGCTGGAGTCGGAGTGAGTTTTCCAGCTTCCTGCAACCCAACCTCCAGCACTACAGCACGCACTCTGAGGCGTTTTGCCTCAGGCTGCTCCTCCAACAACAATGGACGCTTCTTCATGGCATTTGTGAATGTCTTGATTGTATTGTTGTTACGCTGTTGCAGCATAACAATCTCATCAAGCAGGCCCGTAATCACCACCTGGGCCACCAGATCCGCCAGAAACGCGGACTCTGGCAGCACTCGCTGGCCAGCAGATATGAGCCGTCTCCAGACTGCCTCTGCCTGAGGGTCCAGAACCTCCAATGGCATCTCAATCTCCTTTGCCTTTCCTTTCTCCACGTACGATAAGCGCTGCAGAGATGGTGCACAACAAGGTGACGGCGATGCTCATCGAGGCGGTGTTCAAGGTCGGGGTTGACCTCAATTTTGCGTCCTTGCTGCCAGCTCATCTTGTCTGCACCCTACCATTTCCTGAGGCCCGCCTCCTTGTGCCCCAGCACTCCTCAGAGGCGATCACCTCCGGTCTCTTCTATATGCATCTCATGGGGGTGGCGTCCTCTTTCGTTGTTGTTGAGGTTGCACCACCTTGCTCTTTCCTTGCTGCTGACACCCCACATTGTTGTCCACGTCCATGGGTGCTACCTGTGGCCCAGTTAGTGCTTTCTCATCCAAAAGGAGTATACTTGCACTCTGGGTCTGTGTCTGCTGCATTGGCATTGGCATATCCCATATCACCTGTTCTCCCATCTGCTGTCCAGGACCAGCTGGTCCTGGGAAGTATGGCATCTGGAAAAACGGCAGGTAAAACTGCAGAGGTTGTCCAAATTGGGCTGGGTTCTGCCCAAACTGGGACACCATCAAATACAACGCCACAGTCGGCATCATTACAGGTTGCTGAATGTTTTGCTGGGGGTGATCTCCCCCTCCTCCAGAGCCCTGTGGGTTCTGAAGCTGTGGCTCACTGGTTGTATGCTGGTAAGGGTACGACATGGTACTATGAAAATGTTGATGTGTTGGTGGGAAAAAACACACTAAATTCCCCATCATCAGGTTACATAACCTGATCCAACCATCAACTCTGCATTACGATCCGCATTATCTCATCAGATGGATGAATCTCCATCTTATCCATCAGACACAATTGTGATCTGATCTGGATCAGATACTCAGCTGATCTCAGCTCTGACTGATCCAGCCTACATCTTATCACTGCCAGCAAGCTAAACACGTGAGCACTTAGCAAGCTGATTTGGGCGCTTCACACCCTGCAGCTCTAAGTATTGATCCAACACTGCCAACTTAGCACATGTATGATATGACTCCCATGTCATATCACTCGCACTCCATTGTACCTTAAATTCGAGGTGCGTTTCCTTCTGCCACCAATGGCCCAGAATATCCTCAACAAACCATTCCTGTTCATCACTGGCACCAAAATCATATGGCTCAGGCATCACCCAATTAGGAAACATAGCATTATTGTTTGTGTTATATTGCCTAAGTAACGATACATGAAACTTAGGCACAATCCAACGTGCTTGCAGAGCCGCAGGCAGCTCCAGAACATAGTTCGATGTGCTTGGTTCCACGACCAAGACTTTGTATGGCCCAATGAATTTTGGGCACAGCTTTCTCGCCCTTCCTTTTAGAAGATTCAAGTTTCCCGTCGACAGATATACTAATGTCCCAGGCATTAGTTCTGGTTCACCACTCCGCCTATCATTTGCATGTTGTGCCTGTATAACACATGCAGCAATGATAGCATCATGTGCACTGGCTAGATTCTCCAATGCTTGCCGTGCAAAGTCCTTCACCCCCTTGTGAACGACTCCATCTGTCCTGAGTTCTCACAGCATGGAGGGCATGTATCCTCCATTGAGCTTGAACAGTGCATATTTTGTGGTCTCTGACACACTCGTGTTGATCATGAACTTGGTTAGCGGTATTCTATCTACCCAGTCATGTTGGTCCGGTCAGACCACCGTATGAAAGATTTGGGCAATACTCCTATTTGCTCACTCTGTCTGTACATCCGTCTGTGGATGAAACAAGGTGGACATGAGCAATTTAGCTCCCAAGAGCTTGTGAAGTTCTCGGCACCAGTGAGACGTAAATTTTGCGTCTTGATCGCTCACGATCAAACTTGGAAGGCCATGTAGCCTTACAATCTCCTTCAAGTAGATCCAAGATAATGCGGATGCAGTAATGGTTGTGTGCACCATACTGGTCATTTGGCAAATAACCACCCAAAGGTAGTTATAACCTTTGGACTCGGGGAATGGACCAACAAAGTCCATTCCAATGGAGTCCCATGGCTTTGTCGGAATGGGCAGGGAATGCAACTTTCCTGCTGGCTTCCTATTGCTGGTCTTTGACCGCTAGCAGGCCTTGCAGGTCTGGCAGAAGTGCATCACTTCTTTCTGCATTTGAGGCCACCAGTACCATTGCCTCAGGTATTCTAGTGTTTTGTTGGTTCCAAAATGACCAACAACCTCATGCGCTTGAGTGACAATCTGCATGATTATTGTTCGGTCGTGTGGTAAACACACCACGTTGCATCCTCGAACATTCATTATTCAGATCAGTCCTTTTTCATCCATGCTGAAGCGTGGGTGGGCGTCTGCGTTCTGCCAGATTTCAGTGTAGAACGCATCATGGCTATAACCCCCCAGTACCTTCTGTAGATACTCATTGGTTTGAGGAACAGGAGGGTTACGATACTCTCCTGTAGGCGATAACGCATCAGCAAGTGTAATGTTGTGGCTATATAGTCCATGGCTGCTCCCTGTCGCTCTATGGCATGGCATTGTCGCCTCCTTTGGCTGAGCCTGTTCTAGTTGCTCAGCTTCTATGTCTTGGCCCTCTTGCCGCTCTTGCAGCCATTGACTGCATCACAGTTTGTTCACCTGCATAGCACAAAGCTCAACCACATGCTCCTTCACCTCTTTGTAGCGATGGTATGGAAGATCATCACCCTGGAGATCAATATGAATATCCACATCAACATAATCATGCATATCATGGTGTTCACCAACTCTATCGCTCTCAAAATACCTCGAGAGACAGTCTGCTACCTTGTTCAGTTCGCCTTTGACATATGTGATGTCAAAGCTGTAGCGAGACATATAGTCAATCCACCGGTGTTGCTGGGGGGACAACATTGCTTGAGTCTTGAAGAATTCAAGTGCTTTATGGTCCGTAATGATGTGGATCTTGTATTCCATCAATTTGTTGAGCTCATGGACCGCATAATTCTGTTGGGCCGAGGTGAACTTCCTCGACATGAACCCCGCTGGCTGGCAATTCTGCCAGGAACTTCCCTGGCCATACATGGCACTAACTCCGGTCTTTGAGGCATCACAGATGAGCCAAATCGGCTCATCACGTCTGGAATCTATGGAACGAATGACTGGTGTCTTTGAGCAGATCCTCTTGATCATCTCAAAACAGCATTGGTGTATAGGTCTCCATATAAATGGAGCTCCATTCTGTGTGATGGACATCAAGAGTCCAGTATATGCTGTAATATCAGGCAGACAGTTGCCAATATAGTTCACCAGTCCCACAAATCTTTGCACATTGTTATAATTATGAGGCACATGCCATTCACATATGCAATTGATTTTGTCCTGGTCAGGGTGAATACCCTGACTGTCAATTTTGTGTTCAAGGCAGTCTACTGTCTCGGCATATAGTTTACATTTCTTCCACTTGAGGTACAGTAGATTAGATCTCAGTCGCTCGAAAATGACATGAAGATGCTCTTCATGTTTGTCGATTGAATTGGAGTATATGAATATGTCATCCAGATATATATGGACGAACCTCCCAATAACATCCCAGAAGATGGAGGTCATCAACCTCTGAAACGTTGCAGGAGCATTACAATCTCCTATCTGCATAATGTTGCTCACATATGTTCCCGTGATCAACAAGAACACTGTCTTTGGGATACCAGACAAGCGAATTCTCACTTGCTCATAAGCATCCGTCAGGTCAATTCTTGACCTCAACTTTGCTCTGGCAACATCCTCTCAAATCACTTCCTGATCCAGGAGTGGCATCACGTCCTTTATGGTGTTGTCATTGCGTTGGCAAGCATCCAATGCCATCCTCAAGGTACCATCTTTCTTCGGAATGCACAATAGTGGAGCAGCTTGGGATGCCGGTTGGGCTTCCCACCAGTGGGCTCTCAGGTACCGATTGGTCTTGTCTTGGAGCTGCTGCTGCAGCGCCATTGGACATTGCAGCAAATGATATTTATACACCTTATTCTCATCAATAAGGTTGATTTCATGGTTTACCTCACGCCAAGGAGGTAACTCCTCCTTGGTTCCATTCAGAATATCCCCAAATTCCCGCTGCCACTGCAATCGTAGGTCCAGAATGTCCTCCTCTGTAAAACCACTGGTTTTACCTTTGCCCTTCCAGTCCACATCCTTGCGTGGACGCCCAGACAACTTTGCTTGTATGGCTGGGCGGCCATACTTCTCTCTGAGGGCAGTAATCCTCAGCTCACTGTCATCCGGCATGTGCAGTTGCACAGGCACCTCCTTCTTGCTTCTCTGCGACATCACAGACAGTCCATCAAAGAACACCTCACTTGGTGGCGATATCTCATCATCACTAGCCTGACATTCCACTCAGCAGGCATTCGTGGGTCAAACGCCCATTCAAACATGGGATGCGGTACCAGTCAATCCCAGATTGACCGATCCATATGTGTGGAGGATGCCTTGTCCTCCATCAGTCCCTGTTTGTCATCAGTTACCAAGTCCTCAACCTTCACTCACAACAACGTCAGTTGGCACTCTGTGCTTGCTGTGTGCTGAGGCCACTTGTCCTCAGGCTTACTCTGCCTTTCACACTTCATCTTGGGGCTCTCCCCCCTCTTCAGAGTATGTTTGTACTCTACAGCCTCGCTTTCCAGCATCAACACCACTGGGCTATCCGTTGGCAAGCTCACATGAGCTTGCTCCTCATCCTCTCCATCCTCCACCGTAGGTGATTTATTGCCTCCATCTAGTCAGTGTCGCCTGACTAGTGTAGTACTTGGTGTAAGTATTACTGATAGTTCTGGGGCTTTCTTGAAGTCTTAGAAAGTGACCTCTAATCCACACTAGTGCATGATGATAAGGTTGATGTAGTGGGTGCTTCACAGAATATCAAATATCCTGATGGGCAGAAGAAGGTTCTCAATAAACTCCAGCCTAAGCAGTTCACTCCCTGGGAACTACCGAGCCTTTGTCTACCAATAGACTTCCAATAAGAGGTGTTCAACAAACTCTAGCCTAGGTGATTCACTCTCTGGGAACCACTGAGCCTTTGCCTATCAAATGCCTGATTATTCTCTACTCTACTTGGACTATTTATACTAATTTCCCAGTGTGCAGACCACCAGATCATATGACTTTTTACTCTTGACCTCCCAGCATTCCTGACCTAATTTGTTGTTCCATTTTCCATTTTGGTGATGCATGTTTCAGTGCCACCAGTTCCACCATTCAACTTCTTGTTCCACCATTCAATGCATGTTTCAGTGCCACCATTCCATTCATCTCTTCCTTCCTCCATTCAATGCATGTGCCACCATTTCAATCATCTCTTTTGACATCCCTCCATGCTTCTTTCCCTTTTCTCTTTCAGTCATGTCAAATTGGGCATTTGTCAGATCAGATCTTGATCTAGATCATCACAATTTGATCCTATTTTGTCACTTCTGCCAGCTCCCATGCTTCCTCTCCCCATTACAGTGGTTGGACTATTATTGAGTTGATAGCTTGAGCTGGTCCCTCCCCTTTATTCTGTACTGTCTGTCTATTTATTGGGGTGTTTTTGGAGATATGATTTATTGAGACTGCTACCAGGAGGCTTACAGTTTTCAGCCTTATGATTAAATGTTTATTTTGACTTCTGGTGCATGTTGTGTCCCTGACTGCTGGTACAGCATTGTATCACTAGCACCTTCTTTTCCATGGCGCGGTGTTGATGGAGACGTCCATCACCATTATCTATGGTCACTTGCACAGCAGAAATGGTGGTGCCATCCACCACTATCTCATTCTTCTTGAAATCAAGCAGAATGTTGTGCTTTCTCATATACAGCATGCCTATAATCATGTCGTAACAATCAAAATTCACCACGTCAAGGTACTCTTTTGTCCTTGATTTTGCACAGGCAATACTCACCTGTGTGCCAAACTGTACTGCAGCTTGACTGCCCACAGTATCCAATTGAAGGAGTAGTGGCTCCTTCAACTCACTGACAGAAATATCGTGCACTTGACAAAACTGAGGTGTCATCCCAGTAGTCGTACTACCTGAATCCCACAATGTCCATGCCTTGTGGCCATTCACTTCAATGTACGATGCCAGGCACTCCTTGTCCTCACGCTTCAACACTGGTCTCACCAGCTTCTCTGGAGCCTTGCGAAGGTGTACCTTATACACCTTCACATTGGCTGCTCCAACTGGTCGGTCTAATGCGCTGGCTGGGTAGTCCATCAGAGCTCCC
>QGOA01005049.1:0-11580 GCA_003313075.1 Termitomyces sp. MG16
TGACTGAGTGTGATCCTTCCCGCAGCCACCGAATCAGTTTCAGCCCCTGGAGAACAATGATCATACGAATATAAAACCAGAACTGAGGGTTATTCGCTGGGTCATTACGACAGATGAGTATGCTGTTAATTTGGAATGCCCCGAGTCATCGAACTAGGTTTTTTTTCTCTCAAAAATTTGTCGTATTTTCTTCTCAGTCATGGGTCCACCATTCGGAAGAATATCTGATGGTTGGCTAAGGGACTAACTTCAATGTCTCCGAGTTTCCGTTTCCTCACTTCTTCAAGGTCTTTGTGATGCATACAACTCAATGATTGACATTTGTTCCCCCACAACCGAACATGGTCCCCGTATGAGGAAGATTGTCACGGTTGGAAATACCAGCTAAAGATATCGTCAGTCCTGGAATGATCAAAACAGACAATCACATACAGAAACGGCGAACAGAACGTCCAAAAAGACATTATTAGCAAGATGCGCCGAATAGTGTGGATCATTCACAAATAGAAGAAGGCACTGGGCAAGCTGTCGCATGAATGAGTCACTGCATCCATGTTGCAGAATGATAGAACAACACCTGCAGAACACAATATACTGCTCCAGAATCAACAAGGATGAATAGAATGGTCCTTGCCCTAGAAGTCGGCCGATGCTTGATCTTATGCTTGATCAGAGGGTTTGTAAAGTGATTCCTGTATCATTCAATACACATCGTCTGAGGGGAGATGGTGGTTAGCTTGTTGCTCACCAGAGAATCCACCAAACAAAGGATGTAGCAACGAGCGTGGTCGCAAATGCTGTCCAAGTGTATATGAATTGCAAGACAATTTGGAACCGATTAAAAGGCTGTTCTATCTTTGCTGGATTTGAAGTGATGACCAGAAATGCGACTGTGGTTCCTATGCAATAGTTAAAAAACCAAAATGTTTGACTAATGCATGAAAAAATTAACCAAATGAAACTAGATATAATGTAATGGACAGGTACAAGGCCCATGGACGTCTTCCAAATACGGCCCACGCACGCCATATGATGAACATATCATTGAGAATAGGCTATCCGGACATTTAAAATTGCTCAAGGGATATGAGGACCAATAAACTTACTGGAAGTGACTCGAGCCAAAAGTTTGCAGTTACAAGTGGCATTGTTTTCTGGAGATAAGCGGGAACTCTTTCTGTAAGAGGTATATTCCTCATCTCAAAGACCTCCAAAAAGGCAAGTCTTATCATCATGTTGCATAACATATATCCAAGCAGCGACAACAGACCAAGAGTGGATATCAATACCACTATGGCCGAGTAAGTTGTTCTATATCCTTCTCTAGAGTGAGGATGAGCAACACATGCAGATGTATTGACGAATTTCTTGGGCCAACCTTATATCCTTTACATGAGAGTAAATCACCATGATGAAAATCGGCATAAAGATGCCTGGAACACAGTAGTTCTGTCAAGAAGTATTGGAAAATACATGGGCCTGACGTACCAGTGCATAGTATTTGAACGGCAGAGTCTTCGATCACCCATTCACTGATACCAAGACCAACATTTTTGACGGCCTCCCGCTCTTGAGGTGTCATTGCCAGGTGCAAAGCAGATATGTAGTCCAGACGTGTGGAGTGAGGTGAAAAAGTTGTCACAGAGATTAGGTCTTGAGTACCAAACTACTATACATATTCCTGGTTTTTATACGTTGGGAAAGATGGGGGTGATCAAGACCATCAAACGTCAGCAGCGAGGGACAATTTCTTTTCTGGATATCAATAGATAAGATGTTGTTGATTGATACATGACTTATCACTGATTGGGCTGCCATACTAAAAATGACCATGGGATGACACTTGATTCGACAACACCGTTTATTATTATGTATGGATGAGATTCGACAGCTTGATAGAGTTCCCGCGTGTCAGAAATTACCATAGGAAGTTTGGTTGTCTTGTAATTGGAAACACAGAAAGAGCAGAAGTCTGTTTAGTTTAGATTTTGGGTTGCATCCTACTTCAATGTGTGTATGTACATGTTGAAGGTTCTTTTTTCTAAGATGCCAAGGAGCTGTCAAAGCCTGCTCATTACTCAGCCTCCTTGATTGAATTACGGATAGATGGCAAACAAAACTTGATAAAACAAAACATCACAACAACAAGAGTATATCAGGAAGATTTGACCCAAGGTCCAGACTAACAATGCATGCTTTGTGCCAATTATCTCATGACTGATAAGTAGCTACTCATTAATGTGTCTGGTATAGTACACAGCATGGTCTTGAGTTTGTTTGAGCATATATTGAAAAGCCACAGAAGATACCTTCATTTTCCAGAGGATACCACAAGAAAGGAGAGTGTGTCTAATGAGAACACAGGTATGAACAAGACCATTCCCCAGCAGACCCAGAAAGTAAAAACAGTGCAGTACTCTGGATTTACTCCAACAATTGTGCTTTTGTCTTGGGGGACTGACTCTGGCCCATTCACCATGCATTTCCATGGGCCATTCTGGAATAATATTGGGGAGAATGAACCCACCTTTGTGGAGGTCACTAGACATCCTGTGGTACAATGTCTGCTGATATCCTACTTTTGTATGTCCTGAAATTCACACCTGATACTGACAGAATAATGAATTATTCTCTGTAATAGGTCTCTAATGCATTATTATACTAAAAATGAAGCAAAAAAGGATTGAACACACAAACTTTTATAGTATTTATAGTAATATAACAATAATAAGTGTTAACCAGCAGACTATGGTATCAACATGAATCAAAAGAGTTAACAGGTATAAGATCTGTCTATAGCTCATATGTTAGCAGCTTGGATTTTTTTTGCTAATATTGGGTTGTTAATGTTAGACTCCTAGGGTTCAGTTAGGTTCAGTTATTGGTTTGGTTAAGGCCTAGCACAGAGATATTTCAGAGAGGAGCCAGTCTCCTCTTACTTGGTGCATTATTTGTTATTACTTTCCAAGTTATTTCCTCTAATAGAACTTTTTCTCAAACTAGACATCTTGCAGCTTCAGGCTTCTGGTTTCTTTACTCACTATATTCAAATCAGAGGATGATGCCTAATGCATTTTATTAGAGGTCTAATTATATGGTACAATGCATCATTGTAGCTGAATCAGCTGACAATTATATGTCAATTCTCCACACTGAAATGGAAAATGAATGTTGGGAGACATTCTACTAAGTCACAGTTACTGAGTAGAATGTCTCCAAACATCAAGTAAGCCTGACCTATCTGGTTGGTGGATACCCCCCTCTGTCCTAAAAATGCCAGGGTCAGTAGCTTGTTTCTCCCAACCCTTATCAAACTTGGGCTCAAAGGTTTCATGCCAGGATATTGCCCCTATCAGGGATTGATCCACCACCTTCTGGACCAGTCAGATTTACTTTATGTCTTTTGTCTCAGCAAGGGCTATTGATGAGTGATTGTTGTCATGAAGTATAATTGGCAGTAGTTGGAGAAGATCAATGAAGTTGTGAATTCAAAGATCTTGTTGCATTCCACATGTTGTTACTATATACTGTCTCCATTGCACTGTAGAGTAACATGCTCTGTCTCTTTAACTATAAATCTGCCCCACTACTTATTATAAACACATACTCTAGTATTTACATCAAGATTTCCTCTATAATTGGTATCTATATAAATGATAGATTTGACAAAGTTCTTTGGAGTTTGTTAAGCAGTAGTTTATAATTTCTTTGATATTGCTTAGATCCTTTTTATGAGCTGGACTTAGGTTGGATTGGAATTTCTAACTCTTATGTAAGTAAGAAGAGGGTTATTCAGAGTTCAAAAATTTTTGTACAGCCAATCTTATTCAGGATTATGTGTACTTTTAGCATAATGCATGCATGTGTCAGCTTCTGCTGATCTGAGGGCCTTCCAAGAAAAGCAGCACTCTTATGAGGCAGACTCAAGTGCCAAACTACATGTACTCAGGATGCCTGGTGCTTCAGGATGTGCTCTGAGGCTCTAGATGGCAGAAAAGGACAATTCCAGGGTTAAAAGACTTATCCCAGGGTTGGGCTGAAAGGACTAAGTAAAGAGGCTAAGGTTGAGTCAAGGATATAGAGTTTCTAAATAAGACCAGAGATGGTGGTTAAGTTGCAAAGTGCATGCCAGTCAAGTATTTACAAATGAGGCATGCAAAGAAGCAAAGAAATAACAATAGATCTGGGCAATATTGAAACTGAGGTATAAGAGTAGTTGTACTACAGATACATGCTCTGGGTGTCTAACAGGTTTCTAAGGTGTCTATAATAGCTTCCAAAGACTGTAGGTGGCAGCAGGTCAGGGATACAATTTCATATAGGAGATTGCACTTGCTGAACATGTAATCAGTGGGTCAGAGGTGCTAGTGTGATGTGTAATAGCTGAGTGTGGACTAAGTGATGACTGGGTCATTTAGAAAAGTGTGTGATGGTGGGTCCTAACAGTGATGTCCATAATACAATGGCTCAAAAAAGTGTCCCAATGTTTCCTAGTCTTTGAAAGATGGCATTGGCATGTAAGATTGGAAGTACCTAAAATTTTGAATAAATCATGTAAGATACTATAGCATTGTAGCTACAAATCACATTTGGAATTCTGTAATTCAAATCAAAACTGATTAAGTAATGGCCATTTTAAAATATCCACTCATTGGAACACTTTTTTGACCATCTTTAATTTTGGTATCTAGTACTTTGCATGTCCTCCATTTGCTTTGATAACTGCTTGAATATTTCTAGGCATGCTTTCTATCAGTCCTTGGCATACTTCTAGTGGTATTTTATTCCACTTCTTTGCAACCCTCTCTCACAATTTGTAGAAAGTATGAGGAGGTATTTCATACTCTCTAAGCTGCTCCTTGAGGTACTTCCAGAGGTGTTCAATAGGGTTGAGATCAGGGAATTGGGCTGGCCACTAGAGGACATCAAAGTTGTTGTCTTCAAACCACTTGTCAGCCTTCTTGGAGTTTTGTTTGGAGTCATTGTCTTGTTGAAAATAGCAGGCACTCTCCTCTATTTCCAACTTCTCAAGCTCTTCTTTGCTCCATCATCCAAAAGTTCACAGTATTGCTCTGCATCCATGATTTCCACCACCTCTACCAGCTTTCTTACTATTCCAACCCATACAGCCCCATACCATGAAATTATTTTCCTCCTCCATGCTTCTCAGCAGGTGTAGTTGTTCAGTCTGAAATGCATTTCCCTTATAGTTTCCATACATATCTGACCAAATCTTGTTGATCTTTGTCTCATCTGTTGACAACACCTTTTTCCAGTTCTCCACAGTCCAGTTCTGATGCTTCTGAGCCCATTTAAGTAAAACATAAGACATTTCTTAAGCCACTGAAGCAGGATAATCCAGGGTGCCGAGTAAGGTAGTGACAAAATGATGATAGCAGGATTGATCAAAGTGTATGGTTGGTAAGGTGGTTTTGGGAGTGGTTTTGAGAGTGGGGATTGTGACATCACTTTCTCTCAGCATCAAGCAAGGTGCATATAGTTAGCAGTTTGGTCTAGTAGTCCAAGCATGGGAGTCCAAGCCCTGCTACTCTCAACTTATGAAAGAAAAATCACTATTTTCAACCAATATGTTCTGCATGTCCACACATAAACCAATACTTGCTGTGATCAGCAAAGTCATAGAACATCCAGAGTGGGAAGCACAGGATATAAGGTACTAGCACTGGCATAACCAAGAGTGTGTGGCAGTGCTTGCTTAGAAATATGAGTGGTTCTACAGTCATCCTAGTTGGAGGTCTAACTTCTTTTTTAGAGCAACCTGTGCTTGTCCTGGAGGCAGGGTCTAGTCATCCCATGCCCAATATTACATGGATGACAGTGCAACTCCACTCTCACTCCACTCCACTCCACCCCACCCTTTGTTAAGCTATGCATCCTGAATGGCTCTAAAGGTGATTTCAGTGGGTTTTAGGAACCTGCACATATTTTTGAGGTCAGTGATGCAGGAGAACTACCTGCAGGCTCTGGCTTGGCCCTCTCATGCATGGTATGTTAACAATAGTCTGGTAAGTCATGTGCTGGTCAGTGTCACAACTTGTACCAACTGACCAGTGCATAGCTCCATCTCAGCCCTGGAGTGCCCTCAAAAATGCCCAAGAATCCCATCAGTCTCTCTGAGCTCTTGAAGGGTACTGGATTATCAGATATCAGGCTGGCACCACCCTGGCTAGGCCTGGCTGATTAGACCTGACACTCATATCTCCAGCACACTCTGAACCCATTACTCATGTTATTGTCGCCTGCTGCCACAATAAGAGTCAAGTTTGATGGCTTTTTTGTAACAAGTAGCTTAGATAGGGGCTGCTGAGCAATTTTATCTCAAAATAAAAAGAACAAAATAAGCACAAGCCAATAATATAAAAGAAACAATCCACATTGACACAACAGGCAAGTCATCATCATCATTTTCAGACAATTCAATTGTCATCCAAAATCAGACTAGCAGCCTTCATTGCAGCTCTGGCACATGGCCTTTTAAGACTTGACTGGCTTGCAAACAAAGCCTTCTCCATCATGATATAAAAGTATCTTGAGAGTGCAAAAACATAAGAAAAACTGCATATAAATACAAACAAATTGTAAATTACATACACAATACTACTACTTGACAACAAAGTTGCATCTTCAGCAGTTAATTTAGCCATAGCCTGGATACATAACAGCAGTGTCGCAGCATAATAGTAGAACTGTATTGTATTCGTGTACGTTAAGGACAATAGTTATAATCTGGAGTCAAATATCGAGAGATAATATATATAAGTATGGGATTTAATTATATCATGAACTAGGTTACGCACCTGGAGTCAAATATCGAGAGATGATTTGACTCCGGGCTGCGACATAATATTTATAGGTGTATTGTGAGATAAGAATGACATCATAATTGAAGAGCCGAAGCTAAGCGTCATATTCCTCGACACTCCCACTTGACGCTAGCATCGGTAATACTACACCCATTTTAATTCGATATTTCTCAAAAGTTTCACGAGGCAAGGCTTTCGTTAGGGCGTCTGCGACCATCTCGTGTGTAGAAACGTGTCGTAGATGAATATTTCCGCGTGAGATGTGTTCTCGTATGAAATGATAGCGGATATCGATATGTTTAGCACGAGAGTGACCAACAGGATTTTTTGAGAGGGCGATACTGCCAGTACTATCTGTATGGATCAACGTCGCTTCGGTTTGGGGAAAGTCCAGATCTTTAAGAAGATTTCATAGCCAAATAGCTTCCCTAGTGGCATTGGACGAGGCTATGTACTCGGCTTCGACAGTCGAAGTAGCCGTGACCGATTGTTTCTTCGAGGACCAAGAGACCATGCTACCGTTTATGTCGAAGCACCAGCCGCTGACTGATCGCCTATCGTGATTGTCTTGTGCCCAATTTGCGTCGCTTCACCCTACCAAGCGAATTTCGTCAGTTGACAGGCCTCCTATCTTCAAGCAGTATCCTTTGGTTCCTTTTAAGTACCGCAAGACTCTCTTGCAAGCAGCGAGATGAGGAACTCCAGGATCGTTCGAGAAACGAGCTAGCAAATTTACCGCGAATTGTATGTCGGGGCGTGTTTGCGTAGCGTAAAGCAATGAGCCGATTAACGATAAGTAATTGATGCCGCCGGATTGAACTTTGTATGAACCTCGTTCATCCTCAGTTTGAGGGCATTGCAATGACGATAAGTTGTGGTTAGTCACGAGGGGAGTGGATACGGGGTGACAATTCGTCATTCCGAAACGCTCGAGAACTGAATCGATGTAGAGGGACTGATTTAGGTAAATGATATGATTAGGACGATCGCGTTTGACTTGTAGGCCTAGAACATAGTGTATTTCGCCCAGGTCTGTAATTTCAAAGTGTTCGTCGATGTTCTTTTTGAATAATAGAATCCGGCCAACGTCACTACCAGCTATGAGCATGTCATCCACGTAAACTATCACGATGAGGACGATTTTTCCTGCATCGTATAGTACGTAAAGGCAATCGTCGGCGTGGGAAGCCTTGAATCCGAGACCTGTCAATACTTCATGCAACTTTTCCTTCCATTTCCTTCCTGCTTGCTTCAGGCCGTAAAGAGCCTTAACAAGTTTCCAGTAAGGTGCTCCTCCTATTCCTGAGGGTGCCTTCATGTAAATCTCCTCATCAAGCTTTCCCTCCAGATATGCGCCAATCACGTCGATTTGATGGACCTCGAGGTCCAATATTGCCGCCAATGTGAGAAATACCCGGAGAGTCGTGAACTTGGCCACGGACGAAAATGTCTCGTTATAGTCGACGCCAGGTACCTGGGAAAAACCCTGAGCAACGATACGTGCTTTGTACTTCTGGAGTTTTCCATTTTCGTCTAACTTCTCCTTTAATACGATCTTGCTCCCTACCGCCTTCTTCCCTGGAGGTAAGTTGTTTATCTCTGTAAAGACTCCCCTTTTGATGAGCTGATTGTATTCATTATCAATAGCCTCCTGCCATTCATGGGCATTCGCAGATGACAAGGCGGTTTCGACGCTGGGTCCAGAGACCGCGATAAAAGCCATATGTTTTTCAGATTGATCTTCAGTCTCATCCTGTCGATATCTTGTGGGAAGCCTTTTTATGCGTGTGGAGGGCTCGCGTTGTGGTAAATCCTTCCACTTTGTGCTTTTGCGAGGCGCTGGTGGCGGATTCGAGGGAGGAGGAGTATAAGTGATAGAAGAAGGTGCAGGTGAGGGATATTGCAACTCTCCTACGGGCGTATCAGCTTCCTCGATGTCAGAGGATTGCACATCCTCTAGCTGCGTCTCGACTTCGGATTTGGAAGAGGGGTTGCGTATCGAAACTTGCCTTGTCTGTTCAGTTTCGGGATACGTAGCGGTGTTAAAGAATTCATTGATTTCCTCTGTTGTTGACTGTGTAAGTCCCAAGTCGAGGCATGCTAACTCACTCGGGGTGTCATCTTCGTAAAACTCAACATCCCTAGATGTGATGAGCTTTCCATTCTCTAGATCCTTGAGTCTATACCCCTTTGTTTCATCCGCCCACCAACCCAACATTTGAACTCGCACAGCTCGTGACTCCAGTTTTCCTTGCCGAACTTCTTTCGGTACGTGTGCCCATCCCAGGGATCCAAAGATCCGGAGGTGCGCCAGATCTGGTTTTCGGCCATACCACTCGGTGTAAGGAATCTTTCCTCGCAGGGCGGAGGTTGGCGTGACAGAATGGATGTATATGGCATACATAAAGGCTTCGCCCCAGTACCGTAAGTCCATTTTAGCGCCATGTAACATGGATCTAACCATTTCCATAATCACTGCAATGGCTCGCTCGGCGATTCCATTTTGCTGAGGACAATATGGATTGGTCGTTTGGTGTTTGATCCCATTTGTGGCGCAAAACTTTTGTAAGGTCGAGTTTACAAATTCGTTCCCGTTATCTGTCCTGATGATTTTGACAAACTTCCCTCCGCTCCTTTCATAGAAGGCAGTAGTATCGCGCACCGCATTGCTTACTTCATCTTTTGTTTTCAGCAATCGACCAGCGGGGTACCTTTTACTAGCCTCAACCGTGACCATAGCATAGCGGTTGCCGTCCCAGGTAGCGACACTCATGGGTCCAGTGATGTCCATGACTAAGAGTTCGTTTAGGTCATACCGCGTTTCGCTGGTGTCTGGCATAGGAGGCCTTGTTGCCTTTCCTTCCGCGCAACCACTGCAGAGTCTGTCAAATTCTTGAGGTAGTTTTATTTTGATTCCTGTAACGAGTTGTCGGTCTATCATAGACTTGATAGCGCGTGGGCTGATATGCCCCAGTCGTCGGTGCCACAAGCGCATCGTAGATTCATTTGCGATGAAAGCAACGTGGTTGTCAGTTATTCCCACTGTCATGATTTTGATGCGGTATAGGGTGCCATGGGATCCGATGAGGTTAGCATGCATAAATTCTTGATTGTCCCAAGAAAGGCTTATCCCATAAGTGAGTCCGTTTATGGTGGCTCCGGCCCGTTGTAATAAACCAAGGCTAATGAGGTTGGCGCCCAGTGTGGGGATGTGCAGCACGTCATGTAGCTGTACGTCATTGGTTCCTGAAGGGAGGTACGTTCGGAACGCGATGGTTCCTTTCCCGGTGACGGGTAATGCATTCATCCCACCTACAGAAATGTACTGGTTTTCGATCCCCTGGTAATTGATATAATAGGCAAGGTCGGCGACCATATGGCACGAAGCGGCGCTGTCTAACAGTAGTCCAGTGGGCATGCCGTCGTAGGTAGCCATGAGTACCTTTCCTACTTCTCGTGCTCCAGGCTCAAGCATGGATACAGATATGTTCGTGCTTCTGGAGCTCCTAGGCAACTTGGGTTTCGTACATTTCGGGCTCCAATGTCCTTTCTCTCCGCAATTGTGACAGACGTCATCAGGTTTCGGCTGGCGTTTAGTCCTAGGTACTTTCTTCTGATTAAACTTTATCCTGCTCCCACTCGAATTGTTGTTCCTAGTGGATAGGAACGCTAATGTTTTATTTGTAGTGGTACTTTCGAGGGTCATTTTGTCGTATACAGATAACAATTCCGTTGTTACGGTTTCGAGGGTGAGCGAAGTACCGCGAGACAATAAATTTTGCTTAACGACCTCCCAAGTTGGAGTACGGGGTAGCGAAAGAAGCATGGCATTAAGGATAGTATAGTTGTCGATGTCGTGACCTGCCTCGATAAAGCGGTGACGAATACTCATGTAGAACCCAAGGTGATCAGCCAAGGGTGAGTTACCGTCCCATCTTTTTGCGTATAGCTGCTGATAGTAATAGTGGATATTGATACCACTTTGTTGGTCAACGTAATTCTTCCTCATGTGCTCCCAAATCTTTTGGGAGGTGTCGAGGTCGACTATAGTCTCGCGCTGGGTGTATTCGATAGCGTTACGAATTAATCCCATCGCTGAATCATCCTTGTTAAGCCAGTGCTCGTATTTATCACGAGCAGTCTGCCAAGTCAAAAAATCCTTGGACTGTAACGCCTTCATCAAGTCCGATCTCTCTTTATAAACGACTTGAGGAGGCTGATCATCGGTAGGGCAAGTAGTAGTCATGAGGTCATGATATTCAATGGGTGGTTTCGGAGGACGAGGCTCTCTTCTGGATACTACACCCCACAAGGCTTTAGCCTGTAAAGCTGACTTCATGTTATCGGACCAGGTATGGTAATTTGTACCATTAAACTTTGGAAACTGCAACGTTTCGGAAGTGCTGGTCTCATTCGCGACGGCGGGGCCCATAACCTGTCGCAGCATAATAGTAGAACTGTATTGTATTCGTGTACGTTAAGGACAATAGTTATAATCTGGAGTCAAATTTCGAGAGATAATATATATAAGTATGGGATTTAATTATATCATGAACTAGGTTACGCACCTGGAGTCAAATATCGAGAGATGATTTGACTCCGGGCTGCGACATAATATTTATAGGTGTATTGTGAGATAAGAATGACATCATAATTGAAGAGCCGAAGCTAAGCGTCATATTCCTCGACAAGCAGTCAAGCAAAGCAACAAGAAGAATGGTGTAAGGGCAACCTCTGGAGGCTGTGGCTCAGTCAC
>QGOA01005050.1:0-19080 GCA_003313075.1 Termitomyces sp. MG16
AGTATGCAGTGTTGAAAGAGCCACACTTGTCTGAATAATAACTAGAGAACCAGAGCACCTCAGAAGCTGGAAATAGTACTAATAGATAGAGTTGGAAGAATAGAAGGAGTGAGGTGAGAGAATGAAGGAAAGAAGGAAAGAATAAGTGAAGAAGGAGTTTTCTGACACTGTTGATTAAGAGTGTCATGACAAATTCCCCAACCCCAACCCCGGGACCCTGGAACACACCCCCAACCAATGAACATCACAACCAACTCCCCAGCCCTGACCCCAGGACCCCAGAACACACTCCTGACCAATGCCCACCCCGGAGCCCCAGAACATGCCCCAATCCCCTCACATGTTTACTATTGGTGCCTGATGCCCCATGCTTGCCCTGATCACCACCGGCACCCACAATCAACCTGGAAGGCGCCACACTCATATCTGGACTATATGCCACACAGGACTCATATCTGAGCAATACATCGCACAGGGCTAGCCACAGGAGGCACAGCCCTGGACCTCACCCGGTTGACCTGGAGCTTACTCAGTACAGGTATTTAACTCATAGCCAGTAGCCTGTCTCATCAGTCTTGATATACTCTCTCAAGTTTTCCTGCCCTCTAAGTCTCACCTCGATCTTCTCTCAGTCTCCTGGTTTCAGTCTCAGTCTCCCAGTCTTAGTCTCTCCCTTTGATCACCTCCTACTATCCTCTGCCCTAACAGGCTCCGCCTTCCCCCATCCCCATATTCCAGACTTAGCCTGGGATCCTGCTCCCTCCTACCCTACAAACTCTGGTGCTCTGTGTACTTTCTGGAGCACCCTCACACCCCAACCAAAACTCTGGAACTCGTCCTCTGTTGCCCAGAGACACTCTGTAGACTTCGAATCTGTCTAGTAAAAACCTGCTTGCCTTTGGAGGCCCCCATCATCAGCGGAACCTGACAAAGAGCATTCTTCCTGATTGACTGATATTCCATCTGTTGCTGGTGCTATTATTGATGGTGTCAGTCCCTTGCTATGCATATGTATTGGATATTGCCTCAAATAGTTGGATCCCATGTGCCAAGGTGTTCTGAGCTTGTGTTGTATTTCTGAGCCCTGCTATTGGTGTGCTTAGCCTCTGTGAGGTCTCATCACTCCTTTTCATTTCAAAGTTCTGGATATTTCTGTGCAAGGCCCTCAATGTCTTGACCAGCTTCACCATGTATGATTCATGAATCACTCTAACATTGCACATGCAGTCTTTGTCCTATCTCAGTATTTTGATGCATCTAGATCTACCCACATGATAGCAGTTACATTCCATTATCTTTGTGGTACCACTGACAAGAAGCTTGTTCTTAGAAGCCAAGACTGTTAGAAACTGACCAATCTAGATAATAATATATATGTTAATTTCTTAGTGCATGATAATGAACTGAGAGTATTGTGCATACTATTGATGGGTTAATGTATGTATTCTGGACAAAGCAGTGAGTAGCACAAAGCTGTTGTTTGTCTGGCCTGAGTGGCCCTGATGTTGTGGCTATGGTACTCTTCACAGATATCACATCCCCAACACTCCTCCTTACCATGGACATGACATCATTCTCCTCACATTGGTGTCAGGTTCTACTGACAATGGGGGCTTCCAATGGCAAGCAGGTCCTTACTAGGTGGACTTAAAATCTATGAAGTGTCTCCAGGCAACAACAGGGCAAGCTCTGGAGTTTTGGGTAAGGTGTGAGTGTGCTCTGGAGAGTATGCAGGGTGCTGGAATTCAAAGGAGTGAAGGGGCAGGATCCTGGGCTAAGTCCAAGATACGACAAAGAGGGGCAGAGTAGGGTAGGGCAGAGGAATAATGAGGAGGAGATTAGAGGAGAGACTGAAACTAGGAAACAAAAAAGAAGATTAAAGTGAGACTTAGTAGACCAGGAGACTTGTGAAAAGAAGAAGATAGATTGAGCAAGTTGTACAAGATAGACAAACAAGTATAGAGGCAGAAGTTATGGCAATATCAAGACTACTGTAATAGGTTGTTGGCTACAGGTTAAATATCTACAGCAAGTAAGATCCAGGCTATCTGGGTGAGCTCCAGGGTTGTACTCCATGCGGTCAGTTATATGTGGTGTATTGTCTGACTGTGAGTCCTGTGCAGTGTATAGTCTAGGTACAGATGTAATGCCAGGAGGATTGGTTGGGGCCTGTCAGCTGGGTAGGGCCATGTATTGAGGTCATTCAAAGAGGTTCAGAGCTTGAGAGCAGGTGCTGGGGGGTTTAATGTGTTGGGAATCACTATTCTGGGTTAGAGTGCTAGGGTGGGGTTGCTAGGGTGCTGGTTGTGACAGTTGGAGTCAGGATATGCCAAGCATGTGGTGCAATTGTACAAATAGAGGTTTTAGAATAGCTTTTGTGAATATATCAGTGATATTGTCTCTAGTATTAATGTATTTGATTGTTATTTAACCCATGCATGTGTATTCACAAATGAAGTGGTACTTTATATTGAAATGTTTCACATGTACATGTGCAGTGGCATCCTTGAAGAGTATGATCACTAATAGGCTTCTACTCAGGCTGAGCACATCAAGGCTGAGCACATCAAGGGACATTATGGGCTTACCAATATTTGACATACTGGAGACTCTAGTGATCTTTTAGGACTCAGAATATTTCTGGCTTTGGCACCCCATTGCAAACTCTACTTATCAGCCTCATCCAACATTTATCAGTTCTTCAGCACACACTATCAGTTGACTTCAAGGATTTAGGAGGTTTTGGACCCATAGCACTAGCACGATGGTGGGGAAGTAACTCTGACCAAACCCTGATCAATTCCAGAAGGGGTTAACATTAGGCACTGCCAGTTGACAAGGCACCTCAATCAGAAGTCTAAAGAATCAATGACGATGGCACAGAATATACTCAAACCTGACATTTTGATCTATCAGGAATTGATACAATGCATAGCACCGACATTAGTGCTCATGGCATCTGTCGAGAATTTTCTGACCATACCCTGGAGTGACCTGGCCAATCAGATTTATAATAAAAGTGAGCAGACTCATACAATTCTAAGTCAATTTAGAGTCACTGTGTCCAATGGGCTATAACACTATTGGTCACTGTCACCCATGTGCTGCCAGTTGCTGTTGACAGGGCACCATTAGCTGGAACCATGAGAAGAGGCGCTAAGTGTTAGTGCTGCAAATGAACTTATCTTAGAAAGTACAGTAGCGCATAGTATAAAAGATAGCTACTTCACATATACATAACAACAAATTGTAACTCTTTGACCACCTAGTTACACTTAGCATTCAAATCACACTAGCTTGACCTAACTTTGTCACTAAGTTGGGTGCTAGCATTGTCTATCTTGTCTTCATCATTTGCAATGCCACCTATGAGCACATTGCATTGCACTATTCTTTTTTGTTTCTATATCTTTGCTTAGGCTTTGGTGCTTACAGTTTGCTAGGTAGCACCCAAGGTGCTATTATCTAGTGCATCATTTTATCCTATTTGCTCAAGCACACCAGAACTCTGTTAAGAACTCCTCACAACTATGCATGCCAGGCACTGAAGATGGTGTTGTACTGCATAACATCCAGCACACCCAACCACAGTTGGTGTCATCATTGCTGATTTATTTTTACAGAATAGGATTGTGCTGTGAAATCCCACCCAATTGCCTTCATTAGCATTTGCAGCCATATGCACTTCTGCATTGACTTGTATGCTGCCATCTACTCAGCTTCACATGATGAGGTTGCTACTGTCTTCTGCTTCCTGATAGACCAAGAGACTGCTTCCATATCCAAGAACTATGCATAGCTGCCAGTACTTCTGGTATCAATGCAACTTGCTCAATCTGCATCTGTGAAGCCTTGTAGTGTGATTGCAGGACTGCCAAGATGTAGTCTCAGGTTTTTTGTTCCCTTTAAATGGCAAACAAGGCAAATCCCAGCATTCCAGTGTGAGGTGTCATATTTATCTAAGTATTGAAACAGTTGCTGAACAGCAAAGGCAATATCTGGTCTGGAGGTGATTGCAATATAAAGCAAGCAGCCCACTAGCAATTTGTATAAGAGTTTTGCAATTTTATACTTCTCCTCCTGAGTCTGCATTTTTGGTTTGGGATGCCAGAGCTTGTGTCCAGGTTTCATGGGTAAAAAAAGGGGATTGGCATTGAAAACTATTTGATAATATGCTTTATAAAGGCTGTCTGGGAAAGAGTGTGCAATTATTGTCATTTCATGACACTGCAATGCCAACAATGTATCTAGATTGTCCAAGATCTGAAATAGTTCAAGACTCATGCATTTGTATCTTTAACCTCTTGTTTTTCTCTTTTGTGTCAGCTATGGAGAGGAAATCATCAATGTGTACAGCGGCTATGACTGTACCTGTTTCCATTTGTCTGTGGTACATGCCATTGATCTGCACTGCATCCCATCTTTTTGCCACAGCAATGTGCAACAGTATCCTCTATGACTCCATACATGCAGTTGGGGAAGTAGTTTTGCAGTAGTACTTGCCATATATCTATTTGTAGTCTTTGAAGACAAGGCATACCTTGTATCTGACTGCCTTCCTATTTTCATCTCTTTTGATCTTGAATATTGGCCTCTCCTTCTATACTTTCTGTGCATTTAGCACTTTAGATCTGAGAATAAGTTGATACACATCCATATCTTTCAACAACTTAAGCTCTTCTTTGTAAGCTTGTTCCCACTTTGCTGCATTGGGACCTAGTTGAGCTTCTTTCTATGTATTTGGCTCTTCCTTGATATTTGTTAGTAGTAGTGATAGGCTTCTACTTGGACTGAGTGCATCAAGGAACACTATTGACCTACTGACACTTGTCAGTCTAGAGACTCAAGTGACCTTTCTGGACACAGGATGTCACCGGCTTTGGTGCTCCAATATGGGTTAACTTACCAGGCAGGCTCAACCACTAATTATCAGCCATTTTACTACCTGACAATCATTGACTTAGAGAACTCAGAAGACTCAGGACTCATAGTGCTAGCATGGTGGCAAGGAGGTGGTCTTGACCAAACTCTGATCAATTCTAAAAGGGGGTATCATTAGGTGCTGCCACTTGTCGAGGCACCTCAATCAGAAGTATAAGGAATCAATGATGATGAGACAGGATATACTTAAGCCTGACATTCCAATCTATTAGAAGATGGTACAATGTTTAGCACTAGGATTAGCACTCATGGCATCTGTCGAGGATTTTCTGACCATACCCCAGAGCAGCCTGGCCAATCAGAATTATATCAGACTCATATAATTCTAAGTAGTTTTAGAATTGCTGCAGCCAATAGGCTGTAACACCATTAGTTGCTGCCATCTATGTGCTGCCAGTTGCCATTGACAGGTCACTGTTAGTTTTAACCATGAGGAGAGGCACTAATTGGTAGCAGAATGATTGTGGCCAGGGAGATGTGATTTCTAAGATCTGAAATGCCCCTTGGGGGTGGCAGCAAGCATGGAGTTGACTGGAGCATTGCCAGTGGTGGTCTTTAGAGTGCTTAAACTCTGCACGGTCTCAAGCAGTTTGCAGATGTGGTCCAAGGTGTAAGGGTTGGCCTTAGTTATGTCTACAAGGCCATGAGAGACTTGGGCCTAGACAAGTTCATACTGAGGGCTATTCAGGCTATTTAAGAGAATGACACACTTAAACAAATCTTTATCAAGGGTCTAAATTGCAAAAATGCAATTTACAATTTCACAGATGTGTCTGAGTATTTCTGGTAGGGGTTCTGTGGATGAGCACTGAATTCTCAATACCTCCTGAATCAAGGCCACCACCTGGATGGGACCTTTGCCCTCTGCTCTGGTTTTGACCATGTGGAATAGTCTAGCCATTGGTTTAGCATTGTCAGGACCATCATACTCTGACTTGTCAAGTGTGGTGAGGATAACAGCACAAGCAAGGTTGTTGTTTGCCACCCAATTCTGATAAGCAATGAGTTCATTCTTTGCACTTGGCGGGAAAACAAGGGGGTTGAAGACATATGACTTTAGGCTAAGGAAGGAAGGGTGAATTTTTAGGGTCTTAGTCCAATGATTTAGACTGGCAGTGGCTGAGTTTTGACTGAACTTATCTTGCCTCCACTCTACACCACGGATAGATATAGCTTGGATCGGGGGGGGGGCAGTGGCGTTTGTGGGATTTGGGGGCATGTTTGATATGAGCAAGCAGGCAAGCAGTTTACAAGATTATAAAAGGCAAGGACAAAAGAGGCACTCTTCCAGATCAGGCACTGGACAGAGATCTTGGCAGGATAGACAAAGGTGGAGGGCAACTCTGTATGGACACAATCCAGTGTGATCAGCAATTGCGGTTAAGCAAGATGGGAGTTTCTAACAAGCGTTCAGTATCATGTGATATCGACGCTCAATATAGGCCTATAACCTGTTAGAAACTGACCAATCTAGACAGTAACATGTATGTTAATTCCTCAGTGCATGATAATGTTGTGATTTGGAGCTTTGGACACCATAAGCATGATGACCCTCTTTGACCTCTTTCATCATTTCACACATATCACACCACATCTTTGTTACCGCTGGACAAAGGAATGCATAGATATATATACCTTACAGTACAACGACACCCTCAGTCATTTACGCTACAGACTGAGAGTGAGTCAGTTCTACTACATATAATGATATGAACAAAATACTTACTGTACCTATAAATCAGACTCTAACGTAGTCTGTATATTACAGGTACAGAATATAGTCATTTACGCTACAGACTGAGAATCAGACTCTAACATAGTTTGTATATTACAGGTGCTGGTAGCTCGGATTCTAACAGGTTATGGGACCTTGTTGCTTTGTGCTTTAGAGTACGATACTGGAATCTGATGGACCTCACCTTGTCTATTGTTCTCTAACAGGTTGATCACCCAATTTTCATGCATCTAATCTGCACACAGCTTGCATGGACAATTATTTTCTGCCCTCTGCACTACCACACATAGACGCACAAATGACCACCTTGGACGGTGACATTAAACCTACTACTCCTTCCTCTGCACCAGTGGAAGCAATCCTCAGCCCTGACATCATTGCTGAAATGCGCAAAGTTGACATCTCTGCAAATCCTACTGTATTGCCTGTTGGAAAGGTGACTGCCATTTGGAATGGCCCCATTCTGGAAAAGGATGACGGTAAATAGAGCAAGTGGTCTTATAACATGGAACTGGAGTTGTCAATGGCACAGTTGTGGGACTGTGTCTTCAGCCAATCTACCCCGCCACACCCAACCTACAAACCTCATGCACATTGAGCTTGGTTAAGCAATAATCGCCTCACTTGCTCTTTCTTGAAGCAGGCACTATCCTTCTTAGAACAGAAGCTGTGTGCAGGTGAATGGGACCCTGTCAAGTTATGGCAATACCTTAAAGATTGACACAGCAGTGCAGTGCCAGTATAGCAGGTTCACCTGCTCCAGGAAGCCTTGACGATGAAATGTTCCTCATCTGAATCCCTCACGAGGACGGCAAATGCCATCCTCAATAAGATAAATTGTGCCTTTGAGGCCGGCAACGTTACAAAGGAACTACTGCAATCAATTTCAATCCTATCTTCCCTCTCCGATAAGTCGTATGCCCACATCAGATCCATTATATCATGCAATTTGACTGCCGTGGCTGATGTGACAAAATATGGCCCCAGTCAGATATGGCAATTTCTGGAAGGGGAGCAGACTCTGATCAATGCAGACAAATCTATGGGTACCCTGGGCAGTATAGCAACAGCTTTGGTAATGAAGGCCTCCAAGTTTGACAGGCTGGTTTGCAGTAGCTGTAAGACCTGTGGCTGTCTGGCATTCACAGGACATACCTGTCATGACCCCTCCCCGGAACATCCCCGGAGCCCCATCCAGGAACCTCTTCCATCAACCCACAGCACGCCCCGCCCCCACAGCTGCCGATGCCGCCATCACGCGCATCAAAGACTGCCATCAGCCAACCCCCTGGGAACTCCGCATCACGGACCCCAGGATTAACCGCCACCAACGATCGGATCACGCAACTCGCTTCTGGCCATCATGCATCACGCATCATAGCTCCCTCCATGCCAATTGATTGTGTGTTCTCACACACGTGATCCAGGTATACAGTCCCTGCCTGCTACTCAATGACTCCCAGAACTCATTCCAGACACCCCGGAACTCTGAGACCCAGCCCTGTAGTACTTATAGCATAGTTCTCCACTGTATTCGCTAGTCTTGATATTGCATTAACTTGGATTACTTGAACTGTTGCATGTCCTCTGCTTGACTGGTACGCACTGACTGGCACGCTTTGACTGGCACGCTCGAATAACCGCATGCTCTAAGTTTGGTATGCACTTTGCGACTTTTAATTTGTTAACCCGGTCTCATCTTAGAACCCCCGGTTTGTGACTTGACCCCCATCCTATCCTCAGCTACCCGAAACCCAAAACCTCCGGACCAAGTTCCCTCTCCCAGGATTACCCCTGTCCACGTCTTGAACCTCGGAGTCCTAGCCCCAGAGTTCCAGACACCCGAGTATCCGTAGGTCAAGTCCGCATTGTAAGGGCGATTGCTTTCCTGGAAAGCCCCTGACTCAGCAGAACCTGACAATACCGCACCATGGTGCATTCTTGAGGAAGGGGGTATGGAAGGCAAGACAATTGAGGAGTCAAGAGCAGCGTGGATCACCAAGTTTGACATGCAACACAAGGCAAAAGATAAGGCGCCAATGACCTTGAAAATTACAATTACGCCATTGGGCGGCGCTGCCTTCACTATCAAAGGAAACTCTGACATCATTGCTGCATACATTGCCACATAGAGTACTATGGCCCCTGCTGCCACCAAGCCCAAGTTTGCTGGCCTGGCTGCAGATAAGCTCCCAGGCCCTGTCTCTTTGGCAGAGATTGATGTGATGGAGTTTGATGCCTGGATTGCGGTTGAGGAGGAGCCCAGAGCCAGAGTCAATTGGTCCAACCTCATCCCTAAAGCCGATATTGCATTTGCAGCCACACCAACCAACGCCTCGCCTTTCTACCTAGACTCTGGAGCCACGGTATATATATCACCTGATCCATCTGACTTTGTCACTCTGACACCAATCCAGGAATGACCAGTCCAAGGTGTTGGAGGATCAATCATCACTGCAAAAGCGGTGGGCAGCATCTGCTTATCAGTGAAAGGTGGTACCCAGATCAAACTCCAAAATGTGTTATACATACCAAAGTCCACCGTTCAACTCCTCTCCATCAGCAAGCTTGCCAAACAGAATGGAATATTTACAAGCCTCAGTGATAAGGGCACACTATTGACCAAACAATCCACGAAGACAGTTGTCACAACCGGTACCCTGCTACCTCATAAAGACCTCTATGCCTTGGATCTCGACCTCGACCAAGCACTTGCAGTACACACACTTCCTAGCCTCAAAACTTGGCACCTTAGGTTGGGCCACACGAACTATCAAGCCATTATGGAGATGGCTCATGCTGGCATGATCGAAGGTATGCCTAGGACCTTCCCCTCCAAACCTCCCAAATGTAACCATTGTACTTTCAGAAAACAGGCTCAAACACCTGTACCAAAGGAGAGGGAGGAAGGAAAGGGGCACAGGGCTACGAGGAAGCTTGAGAAGATCTGGGTTGATCTAGCAGGCCAATCAGCAGTGACATCTCATGCTGGAAGCAACTATATTATGAATATAGTGGACAACTTTACCAATAAACCATGGTCTATACCATTAAAGTCAAAAGATGAAGGTTTTGGTGAGCTCCAGGCATGGATTCTTGCCCACAAGAATGAGTCAGGCAAAAAAGTAAAGATTCTGTGCACAGGGCATGATGGTGAGTTCAATGGGAGTGAACACAAGGCATGGTATCAATCTAAAGGCATCATTCCAGAACTATGCGTCTAGCAGCAGGGTGTCCTCCATTTTTGTGGGACGAGTTTTATCTCACTGCCACTCACCTCCATGGGAAAACTGAGACATCTGCCGTGAATAGTGTAACTCCAGACGAGCTGTGGTACGGAACTAAGCCAGATTACTCCTACATTCGCAAAATTGGTTGCTGGGTATTCGTCTTAATAATAGGACAGCATAATCCAAAGGTGTATGAATGATCTATTGAATGCATCTTAATCAGATACAATCTCAATTCAAAGGCATACTGATGCTATGACAAATCAACAAAGAAAGTCTATAGCTCCTACCACGTACGGTTTATAGAGAGCCATGAAGACAACTTGCCCCACTAGATGGCACCTTAGCACCATGTGCAGAACAAGGCGTTGATGATACCACAATAATGAGCATCAATTACGACTCTCTGCCAAACTCTATTGTATCTCATGATGATGAAGGATGCACATGTATCCCAGGGTGCGTTTAGAGCAAAAACAATGTCCAACCCACCACTGCGATCCCTGACTTGCAACCTGCTGTCAATCCTCCCTTGGATGTTAGTGAAGAAAGCCAGACTGAACCAAATCTAGTCTCCATTCCACCTGATGAACCCATTCTACTCTGATGATCAGACAGGACTTGCGTACCAACCCACAGATCATCACCTAATGCACAGGTTGAGACACGGATCGAGAAAGCCATAAAGGAGGTGAGGGAGTCTGCTGATAGGATTAGGGAGGCCCGAGTGGAGAGACAAAAAGCTATGGAGGAGCTTAAAAACAGCGTACCTGAAGGTGAGAATGACATCAATGTGGGCAATAATCTTAATTGGATACTGCAGGTGCTAAACACGATGACATTGCCCCAAGTGCAGAGGCCCTGAAGACTCTGGAAAAGGCTAGAGTATCACCGGACTGGTTGAAGTGGGAGATGTCTTACCATGAGGAGCTTAGCTTGCTAGAGGAGATGGGAGTATGGGAACTTGTACCATGTAAGAAGGTTCCTGTGGGCCAGAAAATATTCAAAGGACGACCAGTTCTTACCATCAAATGAGATGAGCATGGCAATATCACTAGGTTCAAAACTAGACATGTTTTACAGGGTTTTACCATGGTACAGGGTTAGGATTATAAGAAGACCACCTCACCAACAGCACATGCAGAATCCTGATAAATCCTACTACATATGGCGGCGATGCTCGGCTGGGACGCTACACAGGTCGACGTTAAGACTGCATTCCTGAATGGAGTCTTGCCTGAGGAAGAGCAGATATTAATGCAACAGCCAAGGGGCTTCAAGGCAAGCGGAAAGGAGGAATGGGTCTGTAAACTGTTACAACCCCTACATGGCATGAAACAAGCCGGTCAAATATGGAACAAGACCCTGGACAATGCAATGAAGTGATTAGGGTTTGACTGGCTCAGCTGCAAGGCCTGCTTGTACTTTTGCAAGACAGACAAGGGAGTGGTAATTGCAGGCATCCATGTTGATGACTTTCCCGCTATTGTGAGCACAAAGGCAGCAAATGATTACTTCAAGGACGAGTTACGTGACATATGGACAATATCAGACCTTGGAACCCCGCACCACATTGTTGGGATTGCAGTGAAATGGGATCAGCCCAACAGAAAGGTATTCCTGTCTCAAACCACCCTCATAGATTGAATGATTCTGCAGTACAGGCAGACTGATGCTTTTCCCCTGTCTGTGCCAATGGAACCAGGCTTGAAGCTTTGCCATATTGATAGGTCAAAGTTGAGCTCTGATGAGCTCGAAAGAATAGCGCAGATCCCCTACTGCAGCCTAGTGGGCGGCCTGCTCTGGCTTGCTATCTTGACTTGGCCAGACATTCAATACGCGGTTCAACAACTCTCACAGTTCTTAGACTGCTTCACACACACTCACTGGCATGCCATAGTATGGGTTCTTAGGTACCTGAAAGACACTCACACCCTGCAACTATGTCTCAGAGGGGCAGAACTTATCAACTTAATAGGCTTCATGGACTCCGACTGGGCTAACTGCCTGGATACATGGCGGAGTGTGGGAAGCTATGCTTGGTCGTTAGGCACAGGACTAATCTCATGGGCTACATGAAAACAGAAAACCATTGCAGCATTGTTCTGCAAAGCGGAGTATATGGCAGCCTTCTGTCAAAGGAAATGATGTCTGACTCCAGCAACACACGTCATGTTATCGTCATTTATTGTGTACATCTATACATGCTTTATAATCATTTAAATTAACACACTTACTGATACATATTCTTATGTTATCTTTGCTCCACTAATGTCTTACGAGTAAAAGCTTATTTAAACTTAGTCGTACACTGAAGTTTGAATTGTCTCTTACCTTTGAACTTCAGTTTATTAATGTTGTTTTATTGTACATGAATAAACCTATTATGGCTATGCTGCAACAGGGTATGGGCCCTGATGACCGCAAATCCACTTCTGAGACTTTACAGTTCTCGAAGTTCAACGGCGTGAATTATCATGTCTGGTCAGACAATATGCAGTCAGCCTTATTGGCTAAATCCCTATGGGGAGTAGTTTCCGGCCATGACAAATGCCCTATAAAACCTCCCGATGAGTACCCTGGCTGTTTAATCACTACGTGCTCTACTGCCAATAGTCCTTCTGTAGTTGTACAGAAGGAAGGCCAGGAATTATGCAATGTTATACAATTGAAAGGTTATGTCGCCTGGAAGCAAGCTGTCAAGAAGTTCAAAAGATGGTTGAATAAAAATGATGCCGCTGTTGGGTTAATCTGGAGTGCTGTTGAATACACACAGCGCGAAGCAATTATCAGCATCCAAAACTTGAAGGAACTGTGGGACCACCTTCATAAAACTTTTGTGGACCAACAAGGCAGAATGAATATTCATTATTACTATCAGCAGTTGTATGCAAAGAAATGGGATGGCCACTCATCTATTTCTGACCATATTGGTTTCTATCTCAATATTTGTCGCCAATTTATTGATACTGGCCACAAAGTTGATGATAACACCATCATTAATGTGATATTTTTGTCGTTGCCTCAAGCCCCCACATAGGAGATGGTCAAACAAAATTTACTTCATCATGGCGATACTCTCACCCTTGATAATGTGGTAACCAAATTGCTACTCGTATATGAACAAATGATACTTGAAGACACCTTATCTTTGAAAACTTTAGCTTTTACAGATAGAGATTGTATGATGTCCAGTGGAAGCAACAAGCGTGACTTACACAGCATAAAGAAGCAGCCAAAGTCAAGGGCAAAAAGAGAACCGAAACCTGAAGACATTTGTCACAACTGTGGTGAAAAAGGCCACTGGAGTCCGAAATGCCCAAAGCCCAAAAGGGCCAAGAACATTGGCAACACTAACGTAGCCATAAAAGATCCTCCTGATGAAGCTCAAGAAGTAGGCAAAGTGTTAATGGCCTCTGGCAATGGAATGCCCTCTGGACTTCTTCTTGACAGTGCAGCATCTTGCCACATGATCTCCGACTGAGAATAGTTCTTTAAATACAAAGAATCCCAAAACCAATATGTATCTGTCAGTGGATCGAACAGGTTACCCGTGTCAGGAATTGGATCCATTGCTATGCGTACAAATGTAACAGATGGGACTAACAACATTTGGCTGGACAATGTACTTCATGTTCCGACTTTGGGAGCAAATCTCATTAGCCTCAGCCTGTTACAGCGAGCTGGCGCCACAATCAACGGATTTCAATTCGGACTTAGCTTGTCCTGGCAAAATCAAGAATTCATGAGAGCTAATCTAATTGGCTCCAATGGCACTATGTACTGAATCGACTGTATATTCATCGGGATATCTGATGGCCATGTTGCCTACATAGCCAGCGAATCCACTATGCGGCTATGGCATCAACGTTTAGGTCATATTAGCCCTTGCATCATCAAAATGATGGTCGATAAAGGCTTAGTTTCAGGATTGAAAATTACTCTGCCGAGTGAATTCAATTGATTGTGCAGTGGCTGAGTCCACACGTCCTCCATTGCCCGAAATAAGCATCAAACAGTACGATCTGAATGAACTCCTCGTAATTGATCTAGTAGGCCCAATGAACGTACCCACCTGGGATGGATATCTCTATGCCCTCGTCATTGTTGAAGTCAGCCATCGGTATCCCACTGGAAGACTTCTGAAAAGTAAAGAAGAATCTGGGAGAGAGGTACGTGTTGCTGTTGCAAGACTTGAATGTCAAGCAGGACGCCTTGTGAAAATTATATGCACTGACAATGGTTCGGAATTTATTAACTCTGCAATGAACAAATTTTGTGCCAGCAACGGCATTAAACATGAAACAACAAATCCGTATAGACCCCAGCAAAATGGAATAGCCAAACAAGCTATAGCTGTACTGATGGAAATGACTCAGAGCATGTTACACGCTGCTAGGATGGACTTGCGCTACTGGGGCAAGGCATTCATGTATGCCGTGTACATGTGTTTGATCACCCCCACATCAGCTCTAAAAGGCAAGATTCCATACACAGAATGGAGCAGAACTGGTGAAAAACCCAACGTATCACATCTTTGAGTATTTGGATCTTATGGATGGGCTCATGTCTCTAAAGAAGTCTGACATGGAAAACTTGAGTCATGAGCCGTACATGTACGTATGTTGAGGTGGTGGGCTGATGAGACTAAGGGCTACCGACTTGAAGATCTTGAAAATGGAAAACTGATAACCTCTCGTGACATGCAGTTTTATGAGGACAACATTCCAAGCGAATTAGCTCAAGTTGATACCTTCTCAAGTCATAGCACAACTGAAAGAGTCCACAGTTTGATAAACACAGAGTTTTATCCTCAGGATGACGTACCTTGGAAAATATACGTGCCAGCCCAACCCTCCAATTTGAGCCAGATGACCAAAGGTGACAATAACTATGTTAGTGCATCCAAAGAAGGCACACCCATGGAGGAACTGATGTACCCATCACAGCCGGTGACACCTACACGTATCCCCGAGATAACAGAAGTACCTCCTGCTCCCCGAAAATCGAGAAAGTGGGACGATTTGCCCAGACGAGCTCCATCAACTCGTGAACGCTGACCTCCAAAACAATATGTTCAGGCAGACAAAAATGCTAGCGAGAAGCAAACTCAACATGCAGCTTTTGTCGCTATATCCGGACCTGATGTGAATGCCACCTTAACCTCTTCCAATGCAAAACAATGGAAGGACGCTATCGATGCAGAATATAGTCAGCTGGTGAAACAAGGTGTGTTTGAAAAGGTTGACAATTTACCTCCAGAAAAAAGGGCTAAAGTTGTATTAAAAGAAAAGCTGGACGAATATGGTTGTTGTACCAAGTTCAAGGCACGAATCATTGCCAAGGGATTTTCACAAATTCCTGGAATCGATTATACCGACACTTTTTCGTCAGTGGCAAAATTTACTTCCCTTCGCATATTCTTGACTTTAGCTGCAATATTTGATTATGAAATCCATCAAATTGACGTTATTGGCGCTTACCTTGAGAGTCATCTTGACGAAGAAATCTACATGAGACCTCCCGAAGGAGTTGGTGATGGAGGTTTTTGGAAACTCCTGAAGGCGATATACAGACTTAAGCAAGCTGGACGTAAATGGAAGGAAAGGCTTCATGATGTCTTGTTATTCCTTGGCTTCAAGCAGTCTCAAGCCGATGACTGTCTGTATATTTTACAATCCAATAGGAAGATCATTTTAATTGTTCTTGTCTATGTTGACAACATGGCAGTAGCCGGCAGGAACTTGAAGCATATCATCTCCTTCAAGAAAAACCTCAATAATCATTTTGACACTACCGACCTCAGGGAAATCCACTACATCCTTGGACTCCACATTACATGGGATTGTACAAATTAAATCATTTATTTAAACCAAACTGCTTACATCGATTCCATTTCAAAGCGTTTTGGAATGACTGACTGTCACCCTGTCACCACACCCCTCGCTACAGATCAACACTTGTCGACCTTACAGTGCCCGACTACTCCTACTGACCGCAAAAAATACCTCTTGCTTGTCAGATCGCTACTCTATGCAACGCAAACATGACCAGACATACAATATGCCGTGGGCCAGGTTGCGCAATTCCCCAATAATCCTGGAATCGCTCACCTCATCGCTTGCAAACATATTTTGCGTTATCTCAAAGGCACCAAAGCATTTAGTCTTCAATTAGGAGGGTCGCAATACAACAACAGGAGGTTGATTGGGTGGAGTGATGCCAATTGGGTGCAGGATCAATATGACCAAAGATCAGTGAGCGGATGGTGTTTTAGCATCGATGGGAGTGTTGTGTCATGGTCCTCAAAGAAGCAAACCGTTGTCACTACCTCGACCATCGAAGCTAAAGCTGAATATATAGCTTCATCCAATGCCACCCAGAAGGCGATATGGCTTCACAACCTGCTGAAAGATCTCGACTTTTAACAAACGGCCGCTACTATTATTTACACCAATAGCACAGGAAGTATCACTGCTGGCCAGATAAGAGAGCCTATGGACACAATAGTGATGCCTCAGATGTCCGTCTAGTTTAAGAGAAAGAACAACTGAGGCTGAGTATAGCGCAAACTCGAATTTACTTCCATGATCACATGACCACATCCATCAGCTGACCATACAGACCCTTCCCAATCAACACAACCCCATCAGCGAGGATGTGTGAATAGTGAGTGAGTTAATTCCGAGTAACCAGTCCCAGAGAGGATGCGAACTTGTTATGTAGGTCCTTCGGTAATGCTTTCGTAAGGATGTCTGCAATCATATCCGATGTCGAGACCCAGAAGGTTTTGAATGAGCCTGTATTGAGGTGTTCACAAATAAAATGATATCGTATGTCGATATGCTTTGAACGGGATGTGATAGAGTCAGAATTCGCAATATCTAAAGCACTTTTATTGTCACAGTATATCGGGAAAGGTTGAGGAGTCGGTAAATCCATTGCTGTTAGGAAATATTGAATTGCAATCGCTTCACGCAAGGCATGTGAAAGTGCCATATATTCGGCTTCCGTCGATGAGAGTGCAATAGTTTGTTGTTTCACAGAGGACCAAGAAACCAGACTCGAGTACATGAAGAAGGCGTAACCTGTAACGCTTTTCCTTGTCAATGGGTCAGATGCCCAGTCAGCATCCACAGCCCCAAAGTCCGCAGGGAAAACAAGTCTCAAGGGACTGTCTGAAGTCAAATGTAAGAAATTATACTCCAGCGCAAAATCCCTAGTCCCTGATAAGTATCTCAATACACGTTTTGCAGCCAGGAGATGTGCCCTCGTTGGAGAAGCATTGTATCGACCAAGAGACATCGCCGTAAACGCCAGGTCTGGACGTGTGCAAAGACTTAAGTATAAAATAGATCCTACTAAGCGTTGGTAATGGATTTTGATGTCATCATCACTAATCTCCGGAAGTGAATTCAGTGGAGGTTCTGGAAGGTCTTCTAATTTGCCAACTAGCGGTAAAGATAAGGGAGTCGCTTCCAGAAGACGATATGTCGTCAACAAGTCCAAAACGTATCCCTTTTGTGAAAGCCATAACTTTTTCTGCTTTCTGTCATGGTCAATTCGAATGCCCAAGTATGACGATGTGATTCCTGAATTGATGACTGAGAAACGTTTGTTCATTTCCATGATAATCCAATCATATAACGGTTTTGAATTCGTAACATTCAGTCCATCGTCCACGTGAACGCAAATGATGATGAAGAGATCTTTTCCGTCTACTAATGCCGGGATTGAGTCATGTGGTGGCGAAGAGAAACGTCCCAGAAACACTGCATAGTCCACCTCGCATCTGATCAAACCAATATTTTCTAATACGTTCCGAAGGAGAGTGTACCACTCCTTAGACGACTGTTTCAAGCCGTAGATTGCACGAAGAAGTTTGTTGACCTTTTGTGGATTGTCATCTGGGAATCCAGGGATTTGCTTGCAATACAGATCATGTGTGAGCGGAGCATTCAAAAATGCCGTCTTGACATCAAACGAAAAGATTTCAAGATCGTGCATTGCTGCGTACGCTAATGCGATCCTGATGCTCGTCATCTTGGCCACAGGTGCGTATGTTGAACCATAATCTTCTGGTCGTTGACTGAAACCCTGAGCTACTAGTCTCGCCTTTTCCTTCCCTCGTATAATCGTCCTGTCTGGATTGTACTTGTAGGCATAAACCCATCGAACCCCAAGTGCTTTCCTGCCTTTCGGTAAGTCTGCTGGTATAAATACTCCTTGTTCCTTTAAGCTTTCCACTTCTCTCTCCATGGCTAGCATTCATAATGCCTTATCCGATTGTCTCATGGCCTCATGATAATTTTCCGGTGCTTTGGTGAGGTCATAATTCTTGGCCGTCCGAAAAGGTAATGGATCCTGGCCATGCGCCAGATATGTCTTGTATTCGAAAATTGTGGAGTCTTCAAGGAATGACATGTCTTCGACATCTATGGCAAAATGAGACATTTGTATCAATGATTCGAGGTCGAGAATTGCTAACAAATTCTGATGAGGTCTAACTTTTGCATTTCGATCCGCCCTAAGATTCATCAATCTCTCATTCCGTTTTGTAACATCCTCCCAATACTGTTGCCCAGCAACCGTGTGTGTCCTATGTCTCTGGGGTCTTCCCACATTGTCTGTAGATACCTGATTAGAAATTGTATCGGACGGCAATTCGTTGATTGTCGAAGATGATTGTTGATCATCCTCTGTGGTATCATGTGACGTCGATATGTTGGTAAGACTTGGCTGTGGCCAATCTTTGACTGGATGATGTCTCAAGCCTCCTTTTACGTTCTCATTGAAGACGACGTCCCTTGAAAAATAATATCGTCCATTTAAGTCCCTAACCTTCCATCCTAATCTGCCTTCTTCATAGCCCACAAATATCGCTTTGAAACGTTTGGTATCACCTTTTTGACGGGTCTTCTTCGGATGTAGAACAAAGCATTGGCAACCCCAGACCCTTAGATGCGACAGGTCCGGCTTGTATCCTTCTAGAATCTCAAAAGGTGTAGTTGACCCCGAGAGTGTCGATGTCGGCAGTCGGTTTCTTAGGTACTGGGCCATTAATATCGCATCCCCCAGGAAAGATAATGGTAGGCCCGATTCCGCCATTAGCGTGTAACGAAGTTACGAAGTTTAGAGAGCTTAGTGTGCACACACGACACTGAATCAGACCAG
>QGOA01005051.1:0-19895 GCA_003313075.1 Termitomyces sp. MG16
ACAAGGGAGGAAAACTCCGGACTTTAGAAGTCAGAAAGGCAAACTCTGGCTTATCTAAGCAGCCTGAGAGCAGTGCTGAAGGGCCCACACTTGTCTGAGTGATAGCTAAAGAACCAGAGCACCTCAAAGGTTGAGAATAGTACCAACAGATAGTGTTGAAGAAGTAGTAACAGCAAAATGAGAGAATGGTAGAAGAAATAAGGAAGTGAATGAAAGGAGAGTGAAGAAATAAGGAGTGAAAGAAGAAAGGAATGAGGGGTCCCCTGACAGATTTGCATTGAGGGGACAGGGAGAGGCAAGGCAGGAGGCCGTATCAACAGAAGAGCCATTAGTGCTGGGGTTGATTAGAACGCAAATTGAGGAGCTTGCCTTTAAAGAGAGGTTAGGACGGATGGATGCCAAGATAAAGCGACGTTTTGTGCCATTGTTCTCAGATGACATTCCTCATGTGACGGATCTCCCTACAAGTGTATATCATCGGATTCAGGTGAAGCCCCTTGTGAAAATTACAGTAGCAAGGAGTTATTCTTGCCCTCGCAAATACAGAGATAGTTGGCAGACTCTCATCAAACAACATGTCGCAGCTGGACGTATCCGCCCGTCGTCTTCTCAGTATGTGAGTCCTTCTTTTATCATTCCAAAATCGGATCCTATGGCCTTGCCCCATTGGGTTAATGATTACCAAACTCTAAACGCCAATATAATACCTGACAATTATCTTTTGCTAAGGATTGATGATATTTTGGCTGATTGTTCATGACCTGGGACATGATTTTGGGGAAAAATTGACTTGACAAATGCATTTTTTCAGATGCTCGTTCATTCCGATGACATGAAGTTCATGGCAACTCTTATCTTTTGGATTGTGGGAGTGGGTCATGATGCCTATGGGGTTGCGTAATGTGCCTGCTACTCAGCAATGGAGGGTGACGATGGCCTTGCAAAAGTTGATTGGGAAGATTTGTCATGTGTACTTGGACGACATCATTATTTGGTCAAATTTAATTGAAGAACATCTCAAAAACATTTCATGAGTTTTGACGGCACTCAAGGATGCACAGCTTTTTTGTTCTTTGAAAAAGAGCGACCTTTTTTGCATGGAAATTGATTTCCTGGGACATCACATATCAGAACGTGGGATTGAGGCAGACATGTCTAAAGTGGAGAGGATTTTGAACTGGCCAGTTCCTTGTAAGGCGAAACATGTTCGTCAATTTCTTGGCCTTGTTTGTTACATTGCAGTTTTCCTCCCTGCTTTGGCAGAGCACACATCAGTTCTCATGCCACTGACTAAGAAGGAGTTCAATGGGGGTATTCCCCACTGGTTGGCAGAACATCAGAAGGTGTTTGACGGAATTAAGGATCTGGTGGTAGGAAGGGATTGTTTGACAACTATTGACCATGAGAATCTGGGAGATAAAAAGATATTTGTTACTTGCGATGCGAGCAGTCATTGTACAGATGCAGTTTTATCTTTCAGTGATTCTTGGGCAACAGCGCGACCAGTTGCGTTCAATTTGAGACAATTCACAGCTGCTGAAAAGAACTATCCCACGCATAAACATGAGATGCTTGTCATTGTCCAGGCTTTGCATAAATGGAGGACTGATTTATTGGGTTCACATTTTGAGGTTTTCACAGACCATAAGACCTTGCAGAATTTCAACACGCAACGTGACTTATTGAAGAGACAAGCTCGATGGATGGAATTTCTGTCCCAGTATGATTTTACACTGAATTACATACCAGGAGAGGACAATTCAGTGGCTGACGTGCTTTCAAAGTGGCCTGGATCAGATCACGATGTGGAGATTGCCCCTGTCATGGTGATTCACAATGACAAAAACACTCTTGAAACGATTCAAAGAGGATATATGGTGGATAAGTACATGAAGCAACTCATTGACGATTTGAAAAAGGGCTTATGTCCTCCGGAAGTTGAACAGAAGAATGGGTTGCTGTACGTCGGAGAACGTCTCATTATCCTGGACTATGACAATCTGCGTAAGAATTTCTTTTGCGTTGCACATGATGAACTGGGACATTTTGGGGTGGACAAGACCTATGCGGCCTTGAGGTTTTCATATTACTGGCCCAATATGAGGAGGGATTTGGTTCAGGGGTACATACTGTCATGTGTTGAATGTCAGCGGAACAAAAGTTTGACCAAGAAACCCGTCGGTCCACTTTACCTGTTGCCTATCCCGGAGAGTAGATTTGGCTCAGTCACCTTGGATTTTGTAGGACCATTGCCAGTTGATGAGGATTTCAACCAGTTTTGTTCCATGATGTGTTGGGCAGGTGCCGATGTGCAGATTTCACCCTGTTGATCTACTCAAACTGGCGAGGAGTTTGCTCATATTTTTTTCAAGGACTGGTATTGCAAAAATAGTCTTCCTTACAAGATTATTACCGATCATGACATGCTCTTCACATCATTCTTTTGGAGGGCGTTGATAAAACTGACTGGCGTTAAACACAAGATGTCTACGGCATTTCACTCTCAAACCGATGGCACATCAGAACGATCCAACAAGACTATTGTTCAATGTATCTATTTTCATGTTGATCGGTTGCAGACAGGATGGGTGAAAGCATTGCCAAGAATCCGCTTCGGTATAATGAACACTGTTAATGCTGCCACTGGTTTTTCACCTTTTCAATTGAAATCTGTGTTTTCACCTCGTCTGATCTTATCATTATTCCCACCACCGCCCATCAACACTCTGGCTGAAGATCTTGCATTGCATGTTCTCAAGGAAATTGAGAATGATTTCTTAGAGGCAATGGACAACTTAATGGCGTCGAAGATTTCTCAAGCTCATCATGCAAATAAATCTCGTTCTCCCAAAATTGCTTATGCCGTGGGTGATAAGGTGATGCTCTCGACAGTGAATCACTGACACAAGTATATTCAAAAGTGTGGGCAAAGTTTATGCCTCGTCAAGATGGCCCATATACTGATTTGGAGGCTTATCCAGATTCTTCAGAATACGTATTGGATCTCCCACAAAGCATGAATATTCTAAATCGATTCCACTCTAGTCTACTCTCATCTTTTATCGTGAATGACGACAAATTATTCCCTTCTTGGTGGCTTGAAATGCCTGGGCCGATTGTAACTGAAGATGGCCAGTCTGAACATTTCATCAATTGTATTTTGGATGAGCGAAAGCAGGGTCGCAGTTTCCAATACCTCGTGAGGTGGTGGGGTTATGGACCGGATCACGACAAGTGGAAGAGTGGAAAAGAAATGGAGAATACGATTGCATTGGATGACTGGGAGAGGAAAAAAGAGACTCATGAGAGGAGTTAATTTTTCAGATGTTGGGTGAGTGTAAGCGTACCGCTTACAAGCAGATTAGGGGTTGGGGATTGGGGAGAATTAGGGGCTGGGGATTGGAGATTAGGGATGCAATCGAAGGGGATTAAGGATGCGATCGGTTGGGAGGTTTCAAACCTTACTGCAATCTAGTATAAATAGGGGGGTGGTAGTAGGTGTATAGGCAGAAAATCTTTCAAATACATCTCGTTTCAGTTTATTGCACACGTCTCAGTGAAGACAGATATACCATCTGCTTACATAGTGGCATATATTCACATATAAATGTAAAAGTATGTACTCAAGGCAGTGTAATTCATTTTTAGAATGCTTGAGATCCACTTGAGATTGATTGTATGTGGCCAGGAGGTCAAGATAAGAATGATTATGCACATTTGTTAGCTTGGAATTAGCGGATGAAGGAGGGAAGAGAAAATCAGAGTCGGTTGACATTGTGGTGATCAGAACATCTTGGTGATTGAGACACTCTCATCATGGCCAGAGCAAAGGTCCTTCCTTAAACATCTCGTCCCATTCAACGACATACATGTGGAATCCCTTGTCAAAGGGAAATGCGAAATACAGGTCGACCAACTCATGTAGTAGATTGGAGGGCTGTACGGTTGTTGAGTTCAGAGGTTTACATGGCAATGATGGGATAAAAACACAAGAGTCGATTTTGCAAAGAGTCAAAGAGCTGAAAGGAGTACATCATACATGCACTGGAGACAGAACACATAGCAACGCTCAACGTTGAAAGCTTAAGGGAGTGCTGTTAAATATGCACAAATACTAACACACGAGTCGGTACAAAACACGGTGATCGTGTTTAGCCAAATCTAAATTTAGTGTGTCTGGAATGTCAGTCTGAACCGGACCGTATCAGAAATTGTAACTATTTTCAGATCCCTTCGGATCTTTCCAGAGCCAGTTTTCACTGGGAACGTTTAAGGCTCTTCCAGCATTGTATAGCTCTCTATATGCGTGAACTATGCTTTCGTATATAACGACCTAATTTGCTTGCACTGTATGCAAATTCTAACCTTGAACCCAAATAAAACATTTCGGGAATCAATGTACAAATCAACAGTTGGCATACGGAACATCTACAGCCTAGCAGAGAGCCTGATATTGTTATCTGCCGACAAAAACTTGTAAACAGCAAGTGTATCGAGCTTTCCTGTCCAACAGTTAACATTGTAATAATCTTGTCAATGTTGAAATCCAACCGCTTTCATCTATGCTTCCGCTGAAACCAGCAATCAAACCAAGCGAACTGAAGCCCCTGACCTGATAAGGGAGTGACTCAGGGCGAGGGGAAGGGAAAGCGCCTTGTTCACGGATCAACATGAGTTTGTGCGTTTGGAACTAGAATAATACAAACCAAACGAAGTAATGTCACCGGTGACCTTGTTGTATACCAAGAAGCCAACGCGTCTCAGAGTGCCGGGCTCCTTGTTATCTGTTGCACCAAAGAAACCAATAAAGAACTCATCACCTTTCAAGAAGTGGGCATCAATCGCTCATTCACAGCGCTGCTGAAAGCACTTCTCACCTGTAAGGATACACTCGTTGACATCTCCATCCATCTTTCCATGAATGACAGTCTTAGATTTGTTGCTATTGGACATATCGTAGCTGATTTCAATGCCATTGACGACGGTACAGCCTGTATAGAGAGTGATCTTGGAAACCTTTTTAATATACAAACGAGCAGGCCAGGGGCTGACTGCGAACATAAGCCATTTGAACAGCATAGGGACATAATATCACTTACATTTTTCTACGTCGTTAAACATGGTGGCTGTAGTTGGGTATCCGACGGTCTCAGAAATAGCGAGGGCGGAAAGAGACATTGTTCAGATTATGGAAGTTTAGAACGTTTGTGAAGATGTAGAAGAGTAGTTGCAGATACTCTGCGGCTCAGACCCCTTTATACCGAGTCCGCTGTGTTCGACTCTGCTAAAGTAGAAATGGAATATACAATGCCAGCCCAGGTTATACTTGTTCCAGGAAAGGCTGAACAGCTGTTCCAGTGCACGTTAAAAGAAGATCAGAGCCAGAAGCTTCTTTGCTGAACCTGAGCGATGAGAGCGTTCTGTTGTGAGTTCCCGGTTCGCTTTGACGTTGCGAGACAAGGGACGCACGGCTGAAGCAAAATACCTGATGGCAAAAGGAAAAACATTTAACTTATAGTATAGACATAGCTTCCTTGGTGCACCTGCTGAGCTCATAGTCCAATACTTGATGATCCCAGGAAACTAAAGTTTTATGCAACAGAGAGCGCATTCTGTGATTTCCTGAGAGGTAGACTTCGTGACACTAGATGACTTGACGCGAGTGTGGGGAACGTGGATATTCACCAAAAATGCTTCTTGTCATTTTGGTATAAAGAAAGGGCAAGGTCTGCTATACCAATGATGCAAAGTGCAACGTGGGGCAGTCGATTGAACAAACACCTAACCAACTATAGCATACGGCCATTCACAGAGTCTCGGACCGGTTGCGTGTGAGTCGATTTTCTCCTGCAGGTCACACCCTAATGGTTCGAATTTTTGCCGCCTCGTATGTCGTAACGTTGTCATGATTTTCAACGCCAGATGCTGGCGCGGTCGCGCAGATGACGACAAGGTTGAAAATGAAGTGACAAGAGTCGCTCCGAATGGGGAATACGCCATCGAAATCAGATGAAGGGAGGCCATAAAATCTAACCATATGCGGCTGAGTTTCTATCCATTCCAACTGGGGTTAGTAGACGAGCCGGTGAAGTAGTCACTTTACCAATCATGCGGGCTGCCAAACGATTTCAACAAGAGCAAAAATGCCTTGTGACTGACCTTCTTTCGCAAGCATTGATGAAGCCCCTACTTTTCAATCACCTTTCAAGGAACATTTCCTCGTGTTCTTTGCGTGTCCGAATCAACGGCATGTAACGAAGAGAAGCCGTGGCGAAGAGTGATAACAATCCAGATTTGTGAATGGAAGTTAGCTGTGGTTCTCTAGATATGAATACAGAACGTAGATACTTGTTGAAGAAGGGTAATTACACAGTTGAAAGAGGAGTTAATAAGTACGACTATAAGACGAATATGTACAACCGGTAATCGTCACAGTTGAATGCCATTTTTTGAAAACCACTGAACCCGTCAGGAAGCAATTACCTGGCATAAGGATGGAAACTGTGCTGCCCACGTTGCCCAGACCTCTGAGGACCCGTACCCCCAGCGCCCATAGGGCCAGTCGGCGTTGCACCTCCGCCCGCACCTCTCGGGCCTCTGGGTACATTCGGGCCCATTGTCCCAGCACCACCACCCATCGCATTGCCGCGACCCACACCGCCGCCCATCCCTCCACTCATACCACCACCGGTCATACCACCGCCAGCCATACCACCACCGCCCATACCACCGCCGCCCATGCCGCCAGCCATACCCATACCACCAGCCATACCCATGCCCATTCCCGGACGCATCCCGCCAAACCCGGCACCGCCCATGCCTGCCGCAGCGGCCATCATAGGGTTCATCCCCATCATGGCGGGGTTCATCTGCCCACCACCGGCCATTTGGAACATGCGCGTGTAGAGTTGCGCAAGAGCTTGAGGATCGAACGGTGTATTTGCTGCACCCGCCGCTCCAAAGTTGCCTTGTTGTTGGTTGAAGCGTGTGGTACCACCACTTTGGAAGTTTCCTCCACCTTGGCCGTCTTCGTTGGGATAGCTGTCCCTCTGGTATCGAGGCTGGGCGAGCTTGACGTCAATCTGCAGATGATAAGTCAGAGAATCAGCAAATAAGAGAACAAAATAACATACCAGCTTTCCATCGATTTCAAGGTTGCCGAAGCCGAGGAATGGCTGGACATTGGTGTCCTCAAAGGAAACGAAACCGAAGCCCTTGCTCCGACCGGTTTCGCGGTCAAGCATGACGGTCGAGTCAATAACCTTGCCAAACTGAGAGAAGAACTCGCGCATTGACTCTGAAGTGACACTGCCCGCCAGCCCACCAATGAATAATTTTGTTGCTCGCTGATGTTCCTGTCGCGGGATTGCTCTTTTTGGGTCGATCTAACTGATTTGTCAGCAGATAAAAATAAAAAACGGAAAATACATACAATTTTACCGTCGAGGACGTGTTCGCGAACCATCACGGCGTTCACACTGGCGGGGTCCTCAAATGTCAGGAATGCAAAACAGCGAGAGCGCCCTGCTGCATCTCGCATGATAGTACAGGCATCGACTTTGCCGAACTGTGAGAAATAATCACGAAGCGTCTCTAATCAAAACCTAGTATTAGCAAACACAAAACGACTATGAAACTATAAACGGATGTATGTACCGTCCGTTGTATCCCAGTTGAGCCCGCCAATAAACATCTTGCTGCAGAGTTGAAGGCACGACGGCACGACAAGAAGGCAGAGGCAGATATAAAAAAAGCAAAGAGATTGCTATTAGTAACGGTAGGCTAGAACAGAGAGATGTGATGACAGCAGAAATAGAATGAAAAGACGCTACTGAGGGTGTAGCCTAGCCTAGACATAGAGAGGCACCAGCTACAAGCTAGGGACGATTGCGACTGACTACGCGTGCGTCATCTACAGAGCCCCGCCGCGCTAAGAGCGGCCCTAGAGTAACGCCTAGGATGAAGAATCAGTATTGACTCTCTACTCACCCTTCGTCTTTCATTTCCGAGGGCCTTATGGTACGTTCATTTACAGGTATACTTTGATATGCCCCAGATGAAGGGATTGATTCGGATGGCTGGGGCTGTTCGTACGTGGGAATTTGCTGCGTCGCAGGTTGGTGTTGTGTGGAAGTTGATGAAGTGGTTGTTGAGTAATAAGCTGCTCCATTCGATTCTATCGTAGTCACTGGTGAGATCTTCGTCACTGGACCTGGATCCTTAGCCACTGGCGTCGCTGCCTTCGTCTCTACCTGGAGTGCTTCTGTTGAAGATTTCACGTCTTTTTGGTCTGAGGGACCGTCGTCGGCACCAAACTCATCATTACCATAAAGGTCTACAAGGAACATTAAGGATCAAATGACAAGACTATGCTGTGAGAGTACTTGCCGCCGTACAAATCTGCGTCAAGGTCCGACATGGTGGTTGTTGGTAAACAGGAATAGTTTCAATTTGCAACAGCTGGGAGCTTTGTCATCGTCGGAACACGGAGCTTTTTTTTCCCAAGCTCTACCCAGGCGTGGACTACCCTGAGCGTGGACACTGACTGCCCAAAACTCACCTCAGCGCTCACCCCTGAATTTCTCGACTCTGAGACCGACTCATGTACAGGGTAGAAAACGAGAAAATTTAACCAAGAAGATAATAAGCGCGCTGATGTTTGAGGTACACATGAACGATTTGGATCACAAATGATTACCGTCCTGATGCAGTTGTCGTTTGTGCTGATCGCCTATTGCAGGCTTTGTAGTCAGTGATTGTTGTCTTGTACCTGAAACAGGACGAAACTATTTCTTCTTCATATCTCCTGTGACCATTTGCTATCGTTATGATAATCGCGTCATACATATATGTACGTCTATATTTTTTTGGTCCAATATACGACAAATAGATCGTCCTTTTCGCGCCAGGTTACACATATACACTACTACGGAAAAAGTCTGTTTTGTCTTTCTTTCAAATTTATAACATTTCTGCAATTTTGTTATTAGACTGAGGATAATCTGTTCTCCATCCAAAGGAAAACCCACTGTGTCCTCACGCCAGACCACAAACTGACGGGTCAACTTGGACCGATGCAGCATTGACACGTCCCAGGGCAATGGCCTGGCCATCTGTTAACTGATTCATCGCCGTCATCGCAATATTGAACCCCAGGCTAGCAGTATCTATCGCCAGCACGCTAATTGTGTTCGATACACCTAGGGAAGTAACGAATGTGAGGTTCCAGCACGTCCCACAGTTTGCTGAATTAAAGCCCTCGACAGCGGCGGCCCCGCCGATAAACGGGAAGTCGGGTAGAGAGCCGAAAGTCTGGAAGCCCCTTGCTTCGATGGCGCTAGAGCAAGCAACGACGTTCATGGACTCTGAACCCATGTCGTAAACTGGATCGAAAGAGACGCTGTCTGCGAAGGCTAAAGCAGGAAGGAGAATGAGAGATGCCAGGGTAGATATGAACTTCATGGTGGAAATAGAGTGGTAAATTCTTTCAAAATAGCGTCAGCGCGGTGGTGTATGAGACTGAAGTTTGTTGGGTGCTTCCGACTGAAGTAGAATCCTACTACTACAAGGTCCCTTTATACTCCATAAACCAACTCTTCTGATGTACGGAACTTGAAGTTCTCAGACATCCAGGTTTAGACTAGCGACTCGAGTTCGAAGAACAATGATGGATCGCACAGTGAGAAAAGGTTACCGCAGACCCGGCCGTTATTCTAGCTTGAGAAGATCACGAGATATCAAGGAAGGAGTCGAATATCAGAGAAGAATATCAGAGAAGAGGCGGAATATCAGAAAGCATAGCATAGAACAGGCCTAATATCAGAGGGGGAGTTAAAGCGCATGAAAGACATGAATATAAAATATGGCATTCATCAGATTGGATGCGTTCGCGGATCGCTGAGGTCAGTCACAGGGACAACCTATGCGAATTCGTGCGATACATCCGCATTCTCCTGAGAACCAGACCGCCGCAAATGTGCTGACATGGAATAGAAGTTGTGTTGCGCGGAGGTTAAAACTAATTTGATGATATGATGCATGCATGACCTGTCATATACAAATCCAACGCTTTTGAAGACTTGACGAGCCACAGAGGATACCATTCCTATAGTACAAAAAATCGATGAAGCAGCATGAAAAGACTCTGCAAATTATGACGTGTGTATGATATCTGTCAGCCATATAGCAAGAGTATCAGATTAGCCACAGTGCAGTGGGTGCTGAGCTCGTCAAGGTCCGGGAAGGAAACTATCTCAGGCATTTTCGACAGAAAACCCGAAGATATGTAGCAACAAAAAGTGTATTCACATCATATTCGAGGTCAGAAGAAGTTGTAAGAATAGCAGTCCTTACTGCTGATTAATCTCGACATATTTATCCGACTTCCGAGGCTCGGTGATTGCCGGTCACGGATCATACCATTTTCCTGAGGCTCGCCGACAAAAAAACGAAGTGATCGTCAATTCAAACGTCCTCAGAGTCAGATTGGACTCGGAAGCCGGAGCAGGTAAGCAGCTTTTATTTCGATAAGATCTATATGGGTAACATGTGTTCTTTGTCCTTATAATTCACGCTCTGCTTCATATCACTAATCTTGACTCAGGTCGGCGCGGTCTGCGAGCACAACATGGCGATTCCTAACAGGGAAGAAGTTGTCGTCGGCATACTTGGTGCGTTGTGCTACACTTTCTTTCCTCCTGTTGTCTGATATTTTCTGAAGCTCTTCAGGGTGCCTTTATCGAGCATCAGGCTATGCTCAAAAAATTGTCTCTGAAGCAAAAGATTGTCGTTGCGCAGGTGCGCAGTGTGGATGACTTAAATCGTTGCGATGCTTTGATTATTCCTGGTGGAGGCAAGTGCGATCAGCTTGGAAAATGATGTAAATTTCCAACATCGTTGACAGAATCCACAACCATGGCCGTTCTCGCCCGTGTTTCTGGTCTTCTAGAGCCCCTTCGACAATTCGTGAAGACCAAGCCTGTTTGGGGAACGTGTGCAGGTGCGATCATGTTATCCCACATGGTGGAAGGCACAAAGAAAGGCGGGCAAGAGATTCTGGACGGGATTTCTATCACGATCGCTAGAAATGGCTGGGGGTCGCAGGTAGAATCTTTTGAGGCTGACCTCAACGTTGTCGGTCTACGCAATTCGGAGAAACCGTTTAAGGGTTTCTTCATCCGCGCTCCGGCAAGTCCGGTCCTCATGATTGATTATCGCTTTTCCACTCATGGAACTGATAACAGGTCGTGCTTGCGCTCACACCTGGGCCTAATGATCCTCCCATCCAAGTGATTGCTCGTCTACACACAAGCCTTTTACCGCAATCACTTTCTTCGCTGGACGAGAATGACCCCAAGACCATCGTCGCGTTGCGCCAGGGACGACACTTCTTGACCACCTTCCACCCGGAGCTTACCCAAGATCACCGTTTCCACGAGTACTTTGTCAAGGAGTGTGTATTTCCTGCTGCGATTTGAGACACGTGCAGCACCTCAAACTCTTGAGATCGACGTGGCACACATAGTAATCCTTGAACTAACTGTAACTCCGTGTTAATCACGAAATAGTGAGATGGTCAATACCATTACCGTATCGTAGACTACCGCTCGTGTCCGAGCCAGATCACTGTACTCTGTCGCAATGTAGATAAGGCGAAAAGTATTCTGAGGCTCATGTGTTTGATTGCAAGTATAGACCAGGACTTCTATTTCCACGCTAAAATGTCATGTGCACAAGACTTATGCCAAAAATCCCAACGTCCGCCTGTCGGAAAGCCAAAAGCGGTATTATCCACTCTGCTGATTTTCCACGACAACGCATGGCGCTCAATCTTGTCGTTACAAGTTCTTATCGTCGCATAGATAAATAACCTGAGAATGCCATGAAATCAACCCCCTTGTCGTATATCGCACCACGGTATAATCAGGGTCATGTTCTATCAGCTGTGGTTGACACTTATCGCTGCAACAAGTGTGCTTGGAGCACAGGGGCGTCAATTGCGCAAAGAGGATATTCACGCACGACAACTTGCCGCTGCTAAGCGTTGGCGTACGATCCCAGGCACTGAAGCTGCTCATGCCCACTCGTTCCCAGTGAAACGTGCTACCGTTAAGAATATCACGTTCTCCAATCCCGCAGCGTCTCGTACGTGGATATACTTGGACCTCTTTTTGCACCCAAGTTTTGAAAGATCGTTTTTTATCCCCCAGAGTTCTATGTGGACGGGACGACCATCCCCGAGGTCGATTTTGATATCGGACCTAGTTGGTCGGGATTGCTGCCTATTAGCAGTGACCAGAATGAGACTCGCAAGGTCAGTTCAATGATGAGGTTTCTGACCCCGCAGGATACTAACATAGCTCCAAAGCTGTTTTTCTGGCTCTTTCCCCCTGGTCCCGAGGGAAGTCTTGATGATCTCATTTTCTGGTGCGTTTGACGCGGCTTGTTTCCTTGTTTCATGTTCATGCTATAAACAACTAAACAGGACTAATGGTGGACCGGGTTGCTCGTCCCTTGAGGGTCTTCTCCAAGAAAATGGGGTCTGTGTTCAGTTACTTCAATTATTGGAACATACCAAGAACTTTGTTTCCAGCCTTTTCAATGGAGCTATGGCCAAGCCAAGGCTACCGTGAATGAATTCAGCTGGACTAACCTTTCTACTGTTCTCTGGGTAGAACAGCCTGTTGGTACAGGCTTCTCTCAAGGTAAACCGGATATCAAGGTAAGTGTTTTGTGATTGATTCCTCTTCTTGAATTCAATCCACTAATGAGAAATTAAGGACGAGGATGACCTTGCCGCACAATTGGTTGGATTCTTACAGCAATTTCTTGAAGTTTTCTCGGAGCTGAAGAATAAGAAATTCTATCTATCAGGCGAAAGCGTGAGTTTGGCGTGTTTCGCGTTCATGTGCTTCAACCTGACAGTTCTTCAAAAGTATGCCGGAGCCTATGTGCCTTGTGAGTCAAGTCAACGACTATTGATTTGCTTTGCATGGAAAAAGGGTCATTTCCCCAGATATTGCTAACTTCATATATGAGCACCCTACTCTCCTCGACTTGGACCTCCAAGGAATCTGGATATCTGATCGTAAGGGCTTGGTTTGATGTCGATCTTGCCATGACGAACCTTCTTTACTCTTGAAAAGCGTCACTATCGTGGGACGTCGTTCAAGAACAGATACCCGCAGTTGACTTCGTCCACAAATATGAGCATGTCTTTGCTTTCAAGTCAGTTCCATTTCAACTTCAATGGGGCTAAATTGAGCCATGTCATTGTATAGCCAATCCTTCATGTCGGAGCTAGATGCCCTGGCATTGAAGTGCAATTATGCTGGCTACTTTGACAAGCATGTCACGTACCCACCTCAAGGACTTCTTCCTCTCCCAGGCAAATCGACTTCTGCAGATCCTGGATGCGATGCCTGGGATATCATCTTTGAAGCCGCATTGGTCCTTAACCCTGCGTTCAATATCTATCGCATCTTCGACACATTTCCCATTCTCTGGGACGTCCTTGGCTTCCCGTGTGTCAACATGTCCTCTTTTTGTTTGTTAGCTCACACTCTTTCGTAATCTAGAGGATCTTTTGAACAGGTTCAGGTGTCGCCAATATACTTTGATAGAGAAGATGTCAAGAAAGCGATCCATGCGCCAGTTGACGTGTCCTGGAAGGAATGCTCCGACATAAATGTTTTCCCCCACGGAGATGCCAGTATTCCATCTGCTCTCAGTGTTTTACCAAATGTCATCGAGAAAAGCAACAGGACTGTCATTGTTCATGGCCTCGCTGATTTTATCCTAATCGCTGAAGGGTGAGTGGTCCTGAACTGTTGATACTAAGTATCACCGATATGACGATACCATTCAGAACGAGGATCGTCATTCAAAAGTGCGTCCTTTCCTTGTATCTATTGTTATGAAGTATGTGATCGCCTGTTCCAGCATGACTTGTGAGCTTTAAGCAATATTCTGTTTTAATGGTCCTGTTGAACACCCCTTAGGGAACGGAAAGCAAGGCTTCCAGACACCCATTGCGAACGATTCCTTCATTGTTGATGGAGTTGGAGCTTTAGGAAACACTCATAATGAGCGAGGACTCACATACGTTGAGGTACAATTGAGCGGCCACATGTACGTATGCAACGTTGAGTTTATTGAATGGTTTCTCATCAAATGTCTTGAAGGGTCCCGCAATTCTCCCCGGTGGTAAGCCGCCTTGAAGCTACTTCCGCCCAGCCTCTGATATCTATGTTCTAGGCTGCATTCCAAATCATGCAGTACTTGATGGGTGCGAGAGCAACACCGTAGAGCGAGTGTTGCTCCAAGTAAAGTCTACATATATCGTGTTGTTCAGTCGTGATTGGCTGTACTAGGCTAGGATCGAATGTAGGTCTGCATCTACAAAAACGCATTTCTCCCATTCTAATACGTCACCATGATCTGTTACTCCCTGTATGTAAAATCGAATCTTCGTACAATTTCCCATGCGAACCTCGGACCAAAACGGAAGTTCCTGAAGCACGACTTCAAACACTTTGCTGTGACCTACCAGACCAGTCGTCCCCAGCCAAAGAGCTTCCTCGGGTTGGCTTACATGTCCGGCCAGAGAATGAGGAAGTCCATAAATGTTGTAGTACATGAACCGAGGGAACCAGTCATATGATGGTTGAATTGGCCAAGCAGATACGGGGTCATTGACAGACTTGATACCGGTCGATGCGGAGGGAGGTAAGGATACACCGACTTCCCAGGAAAGTATTCCTGGGATATCCTTAGACTCTGGTACTGCAAAATTCGCCCAGAGTATTATGGGATTATGTGGAACATCAGTTGGTATAATGGGGTATATGTTCAGTTGTCCAATAAGGATCTCTATATCCAAGTCTTGAGTAGGATCTTCGGCTAGAATTGCAACTATGAGTCCAATTGCACTCCGTTGTTGAGTCACTTGGTCCTGCTTTGTTGACACGCCAAACTGGATAGATAGCTCAGACCAGCCACCTGGAAGTTCACTGTCAGAGTTAACGATGGGCTGAACCTCAAATATAGCAGCGCCAGCGCCAGAAGCAGAAGCTGTAGATTTCATGGAGAGTCCTAGGTCAAGATCAGCCTGACCAGATTTGACGACCTTGTAGTATAGAGTAGCTTTGTACGTCGTGCCAGTAGTCACGGACATGGTCTGAGTCGGTATCCAAACGTTTTTGAACATTGCATCATCCTCCTCCGAACCTGAACAGGACATATTGAGCCTGATGGAACTTCCACCGTTCCAAGCATCTTCGAAACATATGGATGGCAAGAGTTTAGGCAAAGGACTGGTCCGTTCACCATCTTCCCAGCATACAGCAGGGAAAGGCCACAATAAATCTCCAATAGAACATTGTTTATCAATGTCTGTCCAACCGTTGGCTGTCTGATAAACGCTGATTCCATTTACAAACCAGGCTCGGCCGACCCCAGGACTGAACGTGGTATGAAAAGGAAGTTCCAAAGGATCCGGAGGAGGATTGTGGGGAAAGAAACTTGCAATGGGCTGGAACGGGCCGTGAGGACATTCAGGCTCTCCTTTTCTTCTAGGAGCGTCGGGAACCTCGACCTCCCCACTGATAGGTCCGACCCATAATTTACGATCATATTCCCACCAGTTCTCCCAGCTAAACCCTGGCTTATCCTGTTCACTCTCCCAGGTCCAACCTTGTCCAAAGAGCGCGACGCTAAGACCCAGGGAATCTGGGGCAATATGAGTGATAGCTTTGTACGATCCAAAGCCTCCCCCGCCATGTGACCCGCGACCCCAGACATCGACGCCCATGTAAATATCATTTAAAGATTTTCCGTACGGCTGAGATCTTGGGGTATCGCCAGCCAAGACAGAATCCAACGATAGAAAGTACTCCGCCGTCATGTTTGGGTAATTTGGCGGCCACTATACAAAAACGACTTAAAGATGAGTAGGGTACCCATCAATAAAGGACGTACTGTGTAATTTGTAAATATGGTGGTTGAAGAAAGGAAGAAAGGAAGATTTAGACTGTTCAAGCGATCTTGCCATTTCAACTGACCATTGAAGATCACACTATCATACCTATACAAGATCTATAAGACGCGATATGGCGACGTTGGAATGATATACCAGTGAGTTTCTCCGTGACTTCCGACTTTGTTTACAATCTCGGATTGCAGAAGGGTTATCCATGCAGTCAGTGTTCTACACTGCTCGACGCCGTGACGAAGTGGACATTCAAAATTCAAAAGATAACCATCAAAACCACGCTGACAGGCTAGCTCTGCAAGAAGTCTTGCATAATGTGGAGACAATGGAAGAGATGTGTGTCCAGAAGCGCCCTTAGCAGGCCCATTGATAGATTGGGGGAGTTGTCCTACCAAAAGACGAAGGCAATCTTCTTCATCGTTTCCTTCGAATATTCTCCAAAGGTATTGAATGAATACTTGACGACTTACACTGCAAGAAAAAAAGCATACAGAGTACCAAGGACCTTTGCGCCTTGTCTGTGCGCTGCAGTGATCCAACCAGGAGGGGGAACCGTGACACGGTGATGCGAAAAACTAGTCGCCAAGATCAGCTTACAAAAGAGGCAGATCACCAATCCAACTTGCTATACAAAAGTGTCACAACTAGACCAGAAATTGTACGTGTATGACATTGCAGAAGGGTTCTCAGTATAGCCTCCCTAGGTATAAATCAGACTTTGACGTACAAACGACATTTTGAATTACCTTATAGTCATGGCAGACCTTTTTAAGAGATGAGTGGATTTCCCTTCTCGTTAAATAGAAGACTGAAATACCAAAAGCTTTCCTCGATGTCTGTTTCCCCCATCGTCTGCTCGAGCAAAATACCTAAGGACACCGTCAAGTTTCCGATGATTTGGACCTATAGCCCATGCGTCAAGATCTTTCAATGAGCAGAAATAAGGAACATCTTTGTTAGTAGATGAGGAATTAGCGAACTGGGGCATCGTTGTAAATCGCCTGTGAGAGTACCAAAAGGGGGACTGGCAATGCTTACTAAGTGTACAGCCACCAAATATCCGCCCCAATCGTTTTAAACGCGTTTACACTTTTTAACAGCGACTGTAAACAGTATGCAAAAGGTAAATGAGCGGTGGTAATTAGCCACATGAGCATCAGAAATTCTAGGGCCAAAAGTGCAAATTCTGCCGAAGAAGGGCCACGACTACGAAAGGTCCACACCAATATTCCAACCAACAAGACTTTCATTTTCAATCAATCCATTTATTATGTGGATAGTCCACATTTGCCCTGATTCACTAAGCCGCAGGAGCGCTCAAGGGTCGAAATAGTCAGCATTGATGAAAGTGATGATAGTCACGAACTTTTATGTGATCGCCTTATGAGATATTATTTATGGCACATCATTTACAAAGTTTTTGGATGAAAAAGACTCGAATGTCTGTCTTGGTACAACAGAACGTGAAAACGGAGTAGGGTCGAGGGTAGGTAGATATACATTTATAATATCAGATGATCGCAACATCATGTAAGGGCGACAAGATAGAGAGGGAAAGGATAGGAAAAGCATGGGTGGATAAAAATGCAACGCATCATGAGCATGAGCGAGATAATAAAAGATGACAGGACATAGATCGATTATTAGACAGTGTTGTATCTCCCTATTGGAGGCATGAGCATAAATTCGTTATAAAACTGACGCAAAGGCAGCTTACATATACGCGCCTGCCAATCTCCACTGCCAGTAGCAAGAATATTTCCTGTGGGACTCAAATCAACAGAGATCACTAGACACGGAAAAAACCGAAAATCAGCCCAAAGTCTTCCATGACCTCCTCAAAACCACCTACCAGAATTTTTGTGCCCCTGAAGCATACACTGTACCATCCCCGATTTCGCATCCCAGAACCCCACCCCCCGGTCTTTCGAACCCGACACCACCCACTGGCCATCATGCGATACTGCAACGGTCAATACATAATCCTTATGTCCCAGGAAATTCATGGTACATGGGCTCGCATTCTCTCCGTCTTTCCTCACCTCTACCTCCGGTCCACTAACCGTTCCTTCATCTGCGCCTTCTTTCCTTCCCTTTACCCCAGGCATGAGCCCACTCACATCCCAATATTTCAGCGTCTTGTCCAAACTGCCGCTGACCAATCCTCTCCCATCGGGTGTGAATGCAACGCTGTACACACTGTCCTTATGCCCACGGAGGCGTTCCACAAGCTGTGCGGTTGCCACGTCCCATATACGCACGACCGTATCGAGGGAACCTGTAGCGACGAATTGCCCATTCGGAGAGATAGCAACGGACGTGACACCCGCGACATTGTTGACCGAATCCGGATCGTTGATGATAAACACCTTCGAGGACCCATTCTCTATGTCCCATATCCGTGCTGTGTTATCGCCAGATCCCGACACAATGAAGCGTCCATCTGATGAGAAGTCAAGCGAATAGACTTCCTGTTGATGTCCATCATAGACCATACGAATACGCTTCTTTTGAATGTCCCAAATCTTCGGGAAAAAGAAAGAAAAAATCATCAACTATCATTTCCCAAACACAAAGAAGTACACACCCTGATCAGTTTATCCTCGGCACCAGTAGCAAGGTATCTTCCGTCCGGGCTAAAGCAAACACTACGAATATAGCAGTCACCTGATTTCTCGGCATATTCGTCCACAAGTACACTATACCAACGGAAGTGATGAGACCCGTCCCTTTCCAGGAAGATGGCCGTATTCAATTCGCTTACCAGGTCTTTACTCCCGTTTTTGTATCATATATCTGGGCCGTACGATTGCATCCCGTGGCCAGGTATTTGCCATCGTGTGATAATCGAACACAGCATACAATACTGATAAAGCAGAATTAGTTACAGCACAATGCACAATGCAAAAAGAAGGCGAGAAGGGTGTGCTGTGTGATTATAGCAGCCAATTTATAATAGATGATTGACATACCTCTCATGCATAAAGTTGTGAACAAGGCTCACGTCAAGCGCGCGCTTAACCCCGGGATTAAATATCGCGAACCAGTCACTACCCTCTTTCTTGAACTCGGGGGAGATAGTATGGATGTCAAAGTCATCGGGTATACCTGTTGGGTCGGGCTGAACGGGAACAAGGTCAGTAGAGTGAACTTGCTGCTCTGCCGGATTACTGGAGCTCGCGTCCAGATAAGACGACTGCATCAGCCCGCTGGGGACCGGCGAACTAGATGAAGGGGGTGGTGGAAGTTTAGGCGTCATTCCGGGGCCAAACGAGGGGCTAAAATGATGAATGAATTACTGTGTTTTTACCGCCGGCAAGCTACTGTAAAGAGCTAAGAAGGGTGTGGATGTCCTCTCACACCAGGTCATGATAATGTAAGCTTCGTGTTTTGTATTTGTATATAGTGTGTTGTGTTTCATTGATTTCCTCGTGGAGTTTTGTGGCAAGCGTAGGGTGCAGGTCACGTCGTAGTAGCTCAGTGGGTTGGGGGGAGGGGGTTGTATGTGTGTCTGCAGTTGTAGGGGTTACTTTCGGTATTCCACTTGTGCTCTTTGTACGTGAAGTGTTGTTGACCTCCCGTGGTATGTGATTCCGCGCGTTTGCCTTCCTTGTAAGTGTGCCGTGTCTGTGGGCGGACGCTGCGTCCGGGGTGAGTGCTTTCATCAGCTTCGCCCTGCCTCAACCTCCTTTGTTGATGTATGAGCAAAAGTACTGCATGTTCCTAAACTGGTTTTTTCTATCAGGCACGCACGCACGGAGCAAAACGGTCTTGCTTGGGGCTCGAGACTGGTGTCAGTGGCAAATAGCGATCGCGATTTGGTAAATACTTAATTTGCTGTGACGGGAGCCAGCCGGACTAGGGTTGGGTCACGGCACACTGGTCGAGTCTCGCGGGTAGAACT
>QGOA01005057.1:0-14984 GCA_003313075.1 Termitomyces sp. MG16
ATTAGAGTAGAATCTGGATCTAGAAAGAGGAGACAACTTAAAACATAATGATTCACTGATCAGGAATGTCTCAAAATCAAATGTGAAATATCACAAGATCAAGAGCTCATACTACAAATATAGAAGTTGTTAGTCCTAGCCAAGGTATTTTGAAATATATTTTATACCAAGACCCAAGGAATTAGAGTAGAATCTGAATTTAGAAAGAGGGGACAACTTGGAACATAATGATTGACCAATAAGGAAAGGCTCAAAATCAAATGTAAAATATCACAAGATCAAGGCCTCATACCCCCAATATTAAATTTGTCAGTCCTAGGCAAGGTATATTAGAAAATATTTCACAGTGAGATCTAAGGAATTAGAGTAGAATCTGAATCTAAATAAAGAGGACAATTTAGAACATGATGATCAACTGATTAAGAAAGGCTCAAAATCAAATGTGAAATATGACACAATCAAGGGCTCATACCACCAATAGAGCACTCCAATTGTGAGTGCCAGCTATTTTGTGGATGTGTTTGATTAAAGTAGCTCTTATCAAAAGTTATAACTTTTAAAAATATCTCTACATGGAAAACAGTAGTTGTAGAGAAGAAGGCCAGGTTGAAATTTTAAGTTTACTTTAAAATAGCTATACTTTGCTTATAGAACTAAGCTGTATACTTATAGATTATTCTATAAATCAAAGAGAAAAATTATTGTTATTAAATATTATAACTTTTTTCTTTTTAAATTTACTGAGTCAGCTGGGATAGTTTGAGTACCAATATGGAGATATAGTGAAGAGATTCTAGTTCCCATATTAATATCTAGCATATAACAACATTATAACTATTTTATAGGCTATATAGTAAAATACTTATGTCAATAATATATATGCAAGACAAACTGAGAATGAGACATCATGTGATTAAGATGACAGCTAGAACCTCTGAAAGGATCAAAAAAAAGCTTAGTTACATGTTGAAGTAAGAAATATCATACAAAGCCTGGCTCACAATTTAGGCAGAAAGATGGAGTACTTTAACATTTGACTAAATTACACTTTTAACATATCTCCCTACATATCTCAGCAACCAGGGCACAAAATGACATGATTATGGTATCAGCAGGTAGCCCCAGGGCACCCCCAGAGGTTTCAGCAGTAATATCTGTAAAAAGTTATATTTGATGCATAGCTACAGCTGAATTACTATTTTTACTACCTCTTGATCAAATGAGGAATTAAAGAAGAAGAAGCAGGTCATATGACTTATATTAAAGCTGGACCCCAAGATAAAGTGTCTAGAAGCATACTTTATTTAGACAGCTAAAGGATCTGCTCAGATTCTGGCTCAGAATCTAGGGAGAGAGATGTGGTACTTTAAAATTACCTTCAATTACACTTCCAACACATCTCCCTAAACATCTCAGCAGCCAGAGCATCAAATGCCATGATTTCAATATTGGCAGATAGCTCCAGAGTGCCCCTAGAGGTTCCAGTAGCATTATCATTATTTGTAGAAGGTTGTATTTTATGCATAGCTAAAGCTGAATTACTATTTTTACCACCCCTTGATCAAATGAGGAATTAAAGAAGAAGAAGCACATCATGTGACTTATATTAAAGCTGGAACTCCAGGATAAAAGGTCTAGAAACATACTTTACTGAGGTAGTGAAAGAATCTAATCAGGTTCAGGCTCAGAATCCAGGGAGACAGTCTGAGCGGTCTTTCATATGAAAAGGCAAGAATCTAATACTACAACATTATTTATTTGACCAAAACTCATAATTTAAATAGATTTCAGTAGCTACAAGCTATGGGAAAAATAACTAGCCTATTGATATAGCATATAATAAATAATGCAATAAACACAGTAAGTATTGACAATAGATCTAATTTTAATTGTAGCATAGATGTTTGTGCAGTTTTTTAGTCATAAAATGGGAACAACTACATCAAATAACATGATCAAAGTAGTTTTGAGTAGCCAAGGACTATATCAAGAGGTCACAATAAACAAATGAGGTGTATCTCTATGTAGACAATCAGCAAAGTGGCATGGAGTATAATAAAGTACTAAAAATAGTCCCCATTTTGATTGTGGCACAGAAGGGCAGCCAGAGGTCATGTGACTCTGTATCTTGTTGTGACCTCTAGACCTGATGGCAAAAAGCATATTACTCTCTTACACCTTATAGATCTGACCATTTGCTAGCTCACAATCTAAGAGTGAAGTTGATGAAATCTTAATGCAAAGTTTTAGTCCTCATATACTAGCCCAGTGAATTTATAAAGAAAGGGCAGGTCACATGACTTAGTAAGCATTTGCAACCTCAGGAATAGGGCTTAGAAAACATATGTTACTCAGATACCCAAGAAATCTGCTGAGGTTTGAGCTCAGGAATTAGGAAGGAAGCTAAAAATAGATAGTGGATTTAAGAAGTGACTAGTGGTCACATGACTTCTTGAAGGTTTGCAATTTTACGTAGACATGTTTAAAAACATGGTTTGCTGAGACAACCAAGAAATCTGTTCAGAATTGAGTCCAGGAATTAGGGAAAAAGCTTACATATCAGTTTATTTTAATATTAGATTTATAAAGAAAGAGCAGGTCACATGATTTAGTCAGTACTTGAAACCTCAGTAATAGAGCATATAAAACATTTTTAACTGAGGTACCAAAGAAATCTGGTGAGGTTTGAGCTCAGGAATTAGGGAGGAAGCTAAAAATAGATAGTAGATTTCAAAAGTGACTAGTGGTCACATGACTTATTAAAGGTTTGCAACTTCAAGTAGACATGTGTAGAAACATGGTTTGCTGAGGTAGCTAAGAAATCTGTTTAGAATTGAGCCCAGAAATTAGGGAGAAATATCTAGCAAAATTTGCATGGGAATTTTATATGAAATTCCAGGAATCACTTACTAGGAACTTGGCAACCCATGTTACTTGCTGCAATTGTCGACGTAAATCTTCACGTTGTTGCACCAGTTCTGCCCGGGACCGTGTTCCCTTGTGTGTTTCATCGATTTTGGCAATAGACTTTCCCAAATCTTCATAGGCTTTGAGCTGTTTTTCGTGCTGGAACTGGCGCAGCAAATCAAGTCGATGCCCTCCATTGGCAAGCACTGGCAGCTGTTTGCGCTGCTCAGGGGAGCACTTGTCAACCGTCAACCCAGGCCATCCGATGTTGAACTCGACGGTTTTCAAGTCGCTCGTATTAAACGTTATCGAGTCCTTGGCAATGGTAGAAGGTGTAACCAGGATAGTAATCGCATGTTCGAGATCATGGTTCAAGAGGTCCTTTCCATTATTAGTACTTTTCCAGAATGCGTCCAGATCATGATGTTTCTGGGCCCATTGATTGATTTCACCCTGGACAAGTTCAGGCGTGAAATCGACACCTCTATTGGTCAATGCTGGCCAGTTTCCGTACCCAATAATACATTCATTGATGAATCCGTGAAATGCTTGACCTGCTTTTGCAGATTCGATGGTGGCTTGAGTAGCCTTGTTCGCATCAGCTACAATGGCTTGTGCTTTCTGAACTAGTTTCGGAACCTAGATAATTTAATTGATTGCTTACTTGTGGTCCTGCCTCATTGCGAGTTTGCTAGTTGGTCATTAGTTTGATACTTGACCATGGATAATATTACATACAGCCCGCTTGGCACGTTTTTCGTTTTCTAGACTTCTGATAGTTGTCTATATATACAAAATAAGTAATATGCATATAATCAAGGATATATTCTACCTTGGCTTTGGTCTGAATTAATACCACATTGAAAGAATTAGTAAATTGATTTTTATTTCATAATAAAGTTGAGTGCACGGCTTTGGCACTCTGAATAGATTGTTAGTAAATTGATGTCAATTTAATAACAGTCCGAATTACCTTGGTTGCGGCCTGTTTGGAATTCTGATCAATTATCAGGATGGACAGTAATAAATACTTACTGTTTCAGAGGCCTAGTATTTGGTATGTCAGCACTAAGTTTCATAGTAAGATTGAATACTCACTTGACGGGGCATTGTGATTCTGCTTATGTAATCACACAAATTCGGAAGGTGATGGTAAGAAAGAAAGAGGTGGAACCCACGCCACATTCATTTCTTCCCAGGCTTTAGTTTAGGGCAGGAAACTGAAGTTTGAAATAAATTCCGAGTTTTTGGTTAGTTTTTTTTCTTAATATGTTTTTTAAAATCAATAAAAAAATTATAGTCAAATGCAGATCTATAAGCTGATACTTGACATGTATTTTGTCTAAATTTTCAATGGTTATTTGCAGTGTAATAAGTGATTTTAATTTTTAAACACGACAAAAAAAAATTGTCAATGCAGCTCTGGCGAGGCAAAACAAGCTGGTTCAGATCTGAGACCGATATGGAGACGGATAGTGGACAGATATAAGAGGGAACAAGAGCCAAGACGAAGCACGCAGACATGCTCCAGCGTTCCATGTCTCCCATCTTCTTTGTCTGCCACTCCCCGGCCTCTAAGGCCCAGGACATCTCCCACCTACTCCTCAGCTGCATTTGCCCTAAATTCTGCCTATGTCGACTGCCACGGCGAGCTCTACGACACAGACTACCGCCACTTCTCCGTCGCTCAGCCACGCTGCCACGCCTCCAACATCACCGTCTTCATGTGCCAGCGCTGGGAGTCCTTTGACGACGACGACGACGCCGCTGAGCCTGAAGACGACTACTTCAATCCCTGCCGCACCTCCTTCTCGTCGTACCAACCAAGACGCCCTGTCTACTTGTACTCGTACGTCCCCACCATTGTCGTCCCACACTCGTTCGACTCCTAAGACACAGTCCTCGACTCCAACGACAAAGACTCTCCGCGTTCAAGCGGTGTCTCGCGCAGAGATAATTGGAGATGTAATCGAAGAGTTCGAAGATAATTAAAAATGTATTCCAATTGGTTTTGCGTGGTTAAACTTAACTTGGCAAAAAGTTTGTTATTTGCGCGCAATGCGCGCAAAAATGTTTGTTTTATAATGAAAATTATGTTATGTAAATAAATAATATATTTTTTTTCACGTAAAAGCAATAATTGACAATGCTGTTATTGTCCAGTATCTCGCCATCTTCAAAAGTACTGCCCGGTTTTTGGCAAAACATCATATTTGGTATTTTTTAAAAACATTTATTTTATGCATGAAATATTTAATTTTTGTAGAAAAAAAAATAGCTATGAAAAGCTAGATGGTTGTATGAGCTTGAGTTCCAATGGCGGAGTGATGGGATCAAAACGCGGTCCAGAAAACTGGGGACAAGAAAATGTGTGGATTGACAATAACAGGCCGAGAAGCAAACGTGTGGGTCTGAAAAATTAGGAACGTGAAGATGCATGGTTGTACAAGCTTGGGTTTTGATGGCGAAGCAATGAGATCAAAAACAGAGCTGCAATAAGCAAAATAATGGCAAAAAAGAAACTGGCGCCAAAAATAGATGGGCACTGCGACCGGTCAGGAAACCTAAAAAACCTGTAGAGGGATGGTGACTGGAGGCTGAGCATAAAAATTGGAGGAATTGAACGCGAAACAAAGCAGGAAATTGAAGGACAAATTTAGCAGGAATTCAAGAGACAATCTTCGCTTTCAGATTATGTTACGCAAATAAATAACATTTTTTTCACGCAAAAGCAATAATTAACAATGCTGTGATTGTCCAGTATCTTGCCATCTTCAAAAGTACTGGACGCAAAGCATGGCATGGCCAATAATGCAGTGTTTGCCTTTTTTATAAGCACATTTCTCAAAAGTCCAAAAGTACTGCTCGTCTGTATACAAGCACAAGTGCATCTTCAAAGGCTATTAAAGAGTTTGTTAAAGATTTGTTATATTTGCCTAGTATAAATTTATTATTGGCAAAACATCAAATTTAGTATTTTTTGAAAAACATTTATTTTATGCATGGAATATTTAATTTTTGCAAAAAGAAAAATAGCTATAAAAAGCTTGATGATTAACAAACACGATCTACTGATGGCAGAGTGATGGAATCAAAACGCGGTCCAGAAAACTGGGAACAAGAAAATATGTAAATTGACAATAACAAGCCAAAAAGCAAACATGTGAGTCTGAAAAATTAGAAACATGGAGATGCATAGTTGTACAAGCTTGGATTCTGATGGCGGAGTGATGGGATCAAAAACAGGGCTGCAATAAATAAAATGATGGCAAAAAAGAAACTGGCACCAAAAATAAATGGGCACTGCGATTATAAAGAAAAACCTGTAGAAGGACAGTTACCACAGGCTGAGCTTGAATCTTGGAGAAATCAAACAGGAAATGGAGCAGCAGGAAAGCAAAGAACAACAAAACATGTGAATTGACAATAACAAGACAGAAAAAAACAAAATAGCATATATGCTGGATCGGATCTAATGAGCTCCATAAAGTGGAGTTGGATTAATAGACTATGGCTGTTATTGTCCAGTATCTCGCCATCTCCAAAAGTACTCCCCACTGTTATTGTCCAGTATCTCGCCATCTTCAAAAGTACTCCCCAGTTTTTGACAAAATATCATATTTGGTATTTTGTGAAAACATTTATTTTATGCATGAGATATTTAATTTTTGCAGAAAAAAAAATAGCTATAAGAAGCTGAATGGTTGACAAACACGATGTGCTGATGGCAGAGTGATGGGATCAAAACATAGTTCAGAAAACCAGGGACAAGGAAACATGTGAATTGACAATAACGGGCCAAGAAGCAAATATGTGGGTCTGAAAAATTAGGAACATGGAGATGCATAGTTGTACAAGCTTGGATTCTGATGGCAAAGCGATGGGATCAAAAACAGGGCTGCAATAAGCAAAACAATGGCAAAAAAGAAATTGGCGCCAAAAATAGATGGGCACTGCGACCGGTCAGAAAATTAGAAAAACCTGTAGAGGAACAGTGACCAAAGGCTGAGCTTGAAAATCAGAGGAATTGAATGCAAAACAAAGCAGGAAATTGAGGGATAAATTTAGCAGGAAATCAAGAGACAATCCCTACTTTTAAATTATGTTACGCAGATAAATAACATATTTTTTTCATGCAAAAGCAATAATTGACAATGTTGCAATTGTTCAGTATCTTGCCATCTTCAAAAGTACTGGGCACAAAGCATAGCATGGCCAATAATACAGCGTTTGCCTTTTCTATAAACACATTTCTCAAAAGTTCAAAAATATTGCCTGTCTATATGCAATTGTTGAGCTCTGAGAGATAATTGGAGGTGTAATCGAAGAGTTCAAAGATAATTAAAAATGTGTTCCAATTGGTTTTATGTGGTTAAAAAAATACAAAGAAAAACATCTTATTGTACCAATCAAGACGCCCCGTCTACTCGTACTCATACGTTCCCACCATCGTCGTCCCACACTCGTTCAACTCCCAGGACACAGTTCTCAACTCCAACGACGAAGACTCTCCACGTCTGATATGCACAAAAATGTTTGTTTTATAATGAAAATTATGTTACGCAAATAAATAATATATTTTTTTTCACATAAAAGCAATAATTGACAATGCTGTTATTGTCCAGTATCTCGCCATCTTCAAAAGTACTGCCTGGTTTTTGGCAAAACATCATATTTGGTATTTTTTGAAAACATTTATTTTATGCATGAAATATTTAATTTTTGCAGAAAGAAAAATAGCTATGAAAAGCTAGATAGTTGTATGAGCTTGAGTTCTAATGGCGGAGTGATGGAATCAAAACGCGGTCCAGAAAACTGGGGACAAGAAAACATGTCAATTGACAATAACAGGCCAGAAAGCAGACGTGCAAGTCTGAAATTTCTAAAACAAGAAGGATGAATGTGGGAGAAGCCTGGATTCTGATGGCGGAGCGATGAGATCAAAATCTGAGCTGTGATGAGCAAAACAATGGCAGAAAAGAAACTGGTGCCAAAAATAGATGGGCACTGCAACCGCTCAGAAAACTTGAAAAACCTGTAGAGCAACAGTTGCTGCAAGCTGAGCTTGAAATTCAGAGAAATTGAACGTGAAAACAAAGCAGAAAAAAATGTTTTAATAATATACAATAAAACAAGTTTTATTGGTGATTGGATGTGATGGGTTGAACTTAAATTTATAGTAATTAGCTCCTGAGGTAGTGCATTGGCTTTATGTAGAAAAAATCGTTTACAAAAAAGATAGTTTTGAACCAAGTAAAAATTTGTTACATCAACAAATAAAAAGATTGTATTAATGCAGTGAGCTTTGAGAGATAATTGGAGGTGTTGTGTCTTGTACACTTCTATGATTTAATATTATTTGTTATTTTTATGCGTGATGCATGCAAAAATTGGCATGCAAAAAAGTTTGTTATATATATAATGAAAATTATGTTACTATAAAATTTTTTCATGCAAAAGCAATAATTGACAATGCTGTTATTGTCCAGTATCTCACCATCTTCAAAAGTACTGGGCGCAAAACATGGCATGGCCAATAATACAGCGTTTGCCTTTTCTATAAGCGCATCTCTCAAAAGTCCAAAAATACTGCCTGTCTGTATGCAATTGTTGAGCTTTGAAAAATAATTGGAGGTGTAATCGAAGAGTTCAAAGATAATTAAAAATGTATTCCAATTGGTTTTGCGTGGTTAAACTTGGCAAAAGTTTGTTATTTGCACGCATCGCGTGCAAAAAGGTTTGTTGAAAAAAAATGCAAAGAAAAACATCTTGTTGTACCAACCTAGACGCCCCGTCTACTTGTACTCGTACGTCCTCACCATTGTCGTCCCACACTCGTTTGACTCCCAGGACACAGTCTTCGACCCCAACGACGAAGATTCTTTGTGTTCAAGCGATGTCTTGCGCAGGAATAATTGAAGGTGTATAATGAAAATTATGTTACGCAAATAAATAATATATTTTTTTCACGTAAAAGTAATAATTGACAATGCTATGATTGTCTAGTATCTCGCCATCTCCAAAAGTACTGCCCGGTTTTTGGCAAAATATTATATTTGGTATTTTTTGAAAACATTTATTTTATGCACAGAATATTTAAATTTTGCAAAAGAAAAAATAACTATGAAAAGCTAGATGGTTGTAAGAGCTTGAGTTCTAATGGCGGAGTGATGGGATCAAAACACGGTTCAGAAACCCAGGGACAAGAAAATGTGTGAATTGACAATAACGGGCCAAAAAGCAAACGTGTGGATCTGAAAAATTAAAAACATGGAGATGCATGGTTGTAAGAGCTTGGGTTCCGATGACGGAGCGATGGGATCAAAAACAGGGCTGCAATGAGCAAAACAATGGCAAAAAAGAAACTGGCACCAAAAATAAACGGGCGCTGCGACCGGTCAGAAAACTTAAAAAACCTGTAGAGGGACGGTCACCGGAGGCTGGGCTTGAAAATTGGAGGGATTGAACGCGAAAGAGAGAGGGAAATTGAGAAACAAAAAAATATATAGATTGATAATAATAGGCCAAAAAGCATCGTTTCGGTATAAAGCGCAGACAAATATAAATAAGAAGAAAAGACACACTTGATGAGAGGTAGTGAGTGATGTGTGTAGGAAAGACGGATGCATAGGAGGTGGTGAATGATGTGTGTAGGAAAGATGAGATGCATAGGGATGGTACACGCTTCCACCCACATAATAAGCATCTTGACGCCTCGCTCCCACCTATCATGAGCGTCCTACAATGCCTGATATTATATTATACTTTTTCGCATCCCCACATACTATTCCTGTTTCATAAAAGGTTTGTTGTTATAGTAGGTAGCGCAAGCACATCTTCAAAAAGTACTGCCACTTGGATGACTGAATGACGAAACAGATTTCAATGAGAGCTTGCAAAAAAATTATGTGGTCGAACTCTGCAAAAGTAACTTTCAAATGCCAGGTTTGTTTGTTTGTTTGACAGTAGACGATTGCGCTGTGTGCCTCCTTTTTATAGGTATCGTGATTGCGATCATCATTGACGCACAGCCAAAACGTAAAATTATTGTGTGCATTGCGCACAAAAGGTTGTCAAAATATTGCGCATAAAAAGGTTGCCATATTTAGTGTTTTTTGAAAAACATTTATTTCATGCATGAAATATTTTATTTTTGCTAAAGAAAAAATAGCTGTGAGAAGCTGGATGGTTGACAAACATGATGCCTTGATGGCGGGATGATGGAATCAAAACATGGTCTAGAAAACTGGGAACAAGAAAATGCATAGATTGCCAATAACGGGCCAGACAGCTGACGTGTGGGTCTGAAAAATTAATCACAAGAAGATGAATGGTTGTACGAGCTTGGGTTCTGAGGGCGGAGCGATGGGATCGAAGATGGGGCTGCAATGAGCAAAATGATGGCAAAAAAGAAACTGGTGCCAAAAACAAACAAACGCTGCGACTGCTCAGAAAATTTGAAAAACCTATAGAGAAACAGTAATTGCAAGCTGAGTTTGAATCTTGGAGAAATCAAACAGAAAATGGAGCAGCAAAAAGCAAAGAACAACAAAACATATGAATTGACAATAACGGGACAGAAAAAAACAAAATAGCATATATGCTGGATCGGATCTAATGAGCTTCATAGAGTGGACTGTGGCTCTTATTGTCCAGTATCTCGCCATCTTCAAAAGTACTGCCCGGTTTTTGAGAAAACATTATATTTGATATTTTTTAAAAACATTTATTTTATGTACAGAATATTTAAATTTTACAAAAGAAAAAATTGCTATGAAAAGCTAGATGGTTGTATGAGCTTGAGTTCTAATGGTTTTTGAGAAAACATTATATTTGATATTTTTTAAAAACATTTATTTTATGTACAGAATATTTAAATTTTACAAAAGAAAAAATTGCTATGAAAAGCTAGATGGTTGTATGAGCTTGAGTTCTAATGGCGGAGTGATGGGATCAAAACGCGGTCCAGAAAACCAGGGACAAGAAAATGTGTGAATTGACAACAACAAGCCGAGAAGCAAACGTGTGGGTCTGAAAAATTAGGAACATGGAGATGCATGGTTGTACGAGCTTGGATTCTGATGGCGGAGCGATGGGATCAAAAACAGGGCTGCAATGAGCAAAACAATGGCAAAAAAGAAACTGGCGCCAAAAATAAACGGGCGCTGCGACCGGTCAGAAAACTTGAAAAACCTGCAGAGAAACAGTGACCGGAGGCTGAGCTTGAATCTTGAAGAAATCGAACGCGAGACGGAGCAGAAAACCAAGGGACGAACCCGCCCTTCCGATAACGGCGGTTATCCCCCCCCTCGTATCAGCTAGGGGTATCTCCATGTAGACAATCAGCAAAGTAGCATGGAGTATAATAAAGTACTAAAAATAGTCCCCATTTTGATTGTGGCACAGAAGGGCAGCCAGAGGTCATGTGACTCTGAATCCTGTTGTGACCTTTAGACCTGATGGCAAAAAGCATATTACTCTCTTACACCTTGTAGATCTGACCATTTTCTAGCTTACAATCTAGGAGTGAAGTTGATGAAATCTTAATGCAAAGTTTTGGTCCTCATATACTAGGGTTTATTCATGCCATGAAGTCCGCCAATGGAGGAGGTTTTCACTCGTGTGCTGATGCTTGCCGGCGGCCGCTGATGCACATTGACGTCCGCTAGTGTCTGCTGGCATCCGCCAGGCCTGCATGCGCATGTGTGTGCCCGCCTTTTATCGATCCACTGGACCATGTCATACAGCACATTGTGACACGTCCGCGGCTCTGTATTCTATGGCACTGTGGGGACTGCTCCGCTCCAGTGTAGCGGACTCCGCTGGACATGTATGGTATGGCACAAAGCGGGCTCCTGTACAACGTATGACATGTACCGTTGTGATGCCCTACCCTGCTTAGAGCACCTCCCTCTTGCTCCTACCCCTCTCCAGGCACCTCCAGTTAGGGCTGACATACCCCTAGTCCCTCACTTTGGGGCCTCCCCCCCAGTTCATGCCAATATTCCTCGCCCAGCACTCCCAGACGCATTCAATGGTGACTGAGTGATAGGTGAGCATTTCCTGCAGTCCTGCATCACCTATATTCAGCTGAGTGGTCAGGTGTTCCCTCTGATGCTCTCAAGATCGCTTGGGTTCTTTCTTACATGAAGTCTGGGCGAGCTTCAACATACGCGCTACGAGTCTTTCGACGCCCTGGAGGAGTGGAGAGTTTTGGAAGTTGGGATCAGTTTGAGAAGGAGTTTCAGACAGAGTTCTTCCCCTTGGACCCTGCTAAGGTGGCAGCCCTCACTCTCCAAGATCCTCATTGATATGGGCAGGGGAAGCGGACCCTAGATGAGTATATTGACTCCTTCAGAGCTCTGGCTGAACAGGCCTGCTATCCTGATGGTCTTCAGCTCTGTCTCACCTTCCAAGATGGCCTCCTTCCCTCTCTCATGGACTGGATCGACAGCATGGCTGAGGGATGACCTGACGACACAAGTATCAAGACCTGGTATCAGGTAGCACAGGATCAGTGGCAGCTCATGGAGTTACGACATGAGCTCCACTATAGAACCGCCCCTTGCTCCACCTCACAGGCATCTTTTCCTGCTCATCATTCCATCCAGCCCTCCTTTCCATTTCGTGCTCCACCCCCAGCTCAGGTACCTGTGGCACATTCCCTCCCTCTTAGGATACCTATGGATGTTGATGCCTCTCATTAACGTTCCTCCCTTCCTCTCCTCTGCCGTTGCTGTGGGAAGCCTGGTCACTTCGCTCGATATTGCCCCCAGGGGTTGGAGGTGTGCTATCTCTCAGCTTTAGAGCAGGAAGAGCTTCTTCTCCAGCTCCTTGCTGCCTGAGACGTTTGAGGAAACCCCTCCCCAGATGTACAGACTGAAACAGAACCTTCGGATGAGTCCTTGGGTCCTGTGGAAGCTGTAGCAGAACCCTCAGATGGGTCTTTTGGTTCTGCAGAGGAGGGTTTTCCATAGAGCAATGGATGAGTTGTACACCTCCGCCGCCTGGTGCTAATCAGTTTACATGTCTATCAGTAGAACCTTCTAATGTATCACTCCCTGTTCCTGATTCTCTGACTGAAACTGTAAGCACCCCCTCCAACATACAAAATACCCCTTGGTCCAAGCCTCAGCTAAGACCTCCTCTCCTCCTTCTCCTGTCTGATGACCACATGTCCCAGCTTGGGAACAACATCTTCCTCATCGCTATATTGTTGCCTCCACTCCCTCTCCCAACTCTCTGCATCTGAATGTGGAGATTGAGACAACTGACACTCAGCAGACTTGAAGCATCATAGCTCTCTTGGACAGTGGTGCTACTGGACTCTTCCTGGACACCCATTATGTGGAACAACACCAGCTCACTACCTGACCCCTCTCTCACCCTATTCCAGTCTATAACATTGACAGTACGCTCAATGAAGCTGGATCCATCCACTATGTGGTGGATTTAGTCCTTCATTATCAGACGCATTCGGAGTGTGCTGTCTTTGCTGTCACCAGCCTAGGAAAGCAGGACATGATACTTGGGTTCTCCTGGCTGCATAATCACAATTCTGAGATTGACTGGGCCAAGGGTAAGGTGAGCATGAGCCGCTGCCCTCGACGGTGTTCCACATGTGCCAAGGAAGTTAGAGAGGAGCATAGAGAGGCAGTCTATGAGCGTGCTGCTATTCGGGCCTGCCGAGTTGGACACCTCCCCTTTGCAGACCTCGACCTACTGGATCCTCCCCCTCTGGTGTTCCCTTATAGAGAGGCCCTCTATGAGGATGTTCGAGGTGTGGTGAGTGAAGCCCAGATGGAAGATGGACGCGAGGGTGAATTTGGGTGTGCTTCTAACCCAGAGTCTCCAGACGAGGCTATTGAGACAGGTGATAGGATTTATGCAACTACCTTACAACCTCCACCAACGGTAGCAGAGATTAGAGCTAGCCAAACTACTTCCCAGCAGCTAGCTCAGGCATTTGCTGTCAACTCTGCTCCTAAGTCATTCTGAGATGCAGTCCCTCATCACCTGCAAGACTTTGAGGATGTTTTCTCTAAGGCATCATTTTACTCTCTCCCTGAGCGTAAGCAGTGGGACCATGCAATTGAGCTTATGCCCAATGCTGAGCCCTCTAGCTGCAAGGTCTATCCTCTCTCTCCCATAGAACAGGATGAGCTTGATGCCTTTTTGCAGGAGAATTTAGACTCTGGTCACATCCATCCCTCAAAGTCTCCGATGGCCTCTCCAGTCTGCTTCATTAAGAAGAAGGATGGATCTCTACGTCTTGTTCAGGACTACTGAGTCTTGAATGCAATGACTGTGAAGAATCGCTACCCTTTACCACTCATTTCAGAGCTTGTCAACAACCTCCGAGGTGTGTGCTACTTTACCAAGTTGTATGTCTGCTGGGGCTACAACAATGTGTGCATCAAAGAAGGTGATGAGTGGAAGGCAGCATTCCAAACAAATCGTGGACTCTTTGAACCTCTGGTAATGTTCTTTGGCCTCACTAATAGCCCTGCTACCTTTCAGACCATGATGAACGTCATTTTCTGAGACCTCATAGCAGAAGGTGTTGTGTGTGTATACCTTGACAATATTCTCATCTATACCAAGACTCTAGAGGAGCATTGTTGGATTACGCGCATTGTACTGGAATATCTTCACCAGCACCAGCTCTATCTTAAGCCAGAGAAGTGCGAGTTTGAGCAGACTAAGGTTAAATATCTTGGACTGATCATCTCTCATGGAATGGCTGAGATTGACCCAGTCAAGATGGCTGGTGTGGTGGAGTGGCCAGAGCCTAAGAACAAGAAGGAGGTTCAGGCCTTTCTGGGTTTCACCAACTTCTACTGGAGGTTTATTCAGGATTTCTCACACCATGCCCAGCCCCTCTTTGATCTCACCACTAAGGACACTCCTTGGCACTGGGATGCAGCACAGCAGACAGCCTTTGATGCCCTCAAGCAGGCAGTCACTTCAAAGCCTGTCCTCCTATTCCCAGATGACAACTCTCCCTTCCATGTCAAAGCCAATAGCTCAGATTTTGTTACTGGAGCCGTTCTCTCTCAGCAGTCAAGAGAGGATGG
>QGOA01005059.1:1508-12374 GCA_003313075.1 Termitomyces sp. MG16
CTCCCACCGCCACCGCCATAGAGCATTCGCCCAAGAGTCGTGGGCTCATCCATCGGGGAAAATCGGGAACCGTCTCAGCACGGGTATCGCTATACCGAAAGCGAAAATGTTTATGCGGGACACACAGTGTCAGGCTCGATTCCACGGATCTCATAGTTGACAGGAACTAATGAGACCACGACCACAAGAATAACTCCTCATAAATAGACGGAAGTTGTACTCAGTAGGACATCCGGTACAGAAGTGCAATCGCACCTTTCACTAAACCCGATGTACTGGAATGACATATTTTAACAAGACATGGATAGACAAATGAAGCGGGAGCGGAACCCACAGACTCAGGGACGCTCAAATTTATCGATGGCATAGCGACCTGAAAGTTTACCGATCAAAGGAATAAAATGCAAACGAGAAATACCCCTAGACACGAACGACCTCCAACATGTCAAGTGAACAGTTCGCTATGGCTAACAGCCCACCCCCAGGTCCACATACTCCCCAGGAGAACCAGGGCACAGGAAGAGACTCCCCCTACAAAGGGGTACCGGAGGCACAGCAACCGAACCTACCGGCGGATGAGGCCTTTCCCCCCCTGCAGATGAGGGAAAGAAACGATAAGGTCTCCGCCACGAAATCCCACACTGGGAGAGTAAGACTCGTCTTCGGAGGGAACCGTCTAAGAGATCAAGAAACCGCAAAACGTGCGCAGCCCCCGAGCCCCATGAAGGACAGGACGCCAAAAAGGCATACGTCAGAAGCTGACCCCCCGGTGGGCTCTCCAGACCTCCTAGAGTCCAGAAACATCCAGTCCCCCACACCGGGCCAGGGACAACAAGTTTCCCTCATCCATGAGGACAACGTAGAAGAAAGTGCTCTGAACAATATGGACGATGATCTCAATGAGAGGGGAGGGGGCTCGCAAAGAGACTCCATGGAGATAGACGACACATATCTAGAACAAAGCAACACGGCAGTGGCTGACAGCGAATGGGACAATATCCTGAACGCCCCGCCTGTGCCCCATCGACCAACGAGCACCCCATTCCACTTTAATAGCCCCGCAGCTGGTGATACCCAGCCAAACCACCCCTCCCCCCTCGCAAGGGCCAAAACCACCGAGAGAGCCCCCTCGACCATCCACAGTAGCCCCCCCACTATCACAAGCCGCGCTGGGAGGAGAGCCGTGACCGAGAGCATTCACAGGGATACAAAGAGCGAAGACCACATTACAACAAACTCTGCCAGCCTCCAGAGAACCGCAACCCCTAACGGTGGTTGGCCAAAGATACACCTAGACGCAAACCCTCTCGACAACGTCATCCCTTCCCAAGTCGCCGCTTGGAAGAAAATCACAACTGGCAAACTATGGGCTAGGATTTTTAGGGGTAAATACGAGACAAACTGCATGGGAACGGTAGATAAGACACGAGCGCTCATAAAAAGCCTAGTCCGAGTCGAGAACGATGTACTCCTAGGGGTTTCATTTCCCCAACAAGAACACCCAATGGACTCGGACCGTTTCCCGACGCCATATCATATGTTTGTATCCGGCCTCACACCAGCCCAGGTCGAATACATAACAAGCCTCAAAGTAGTATCAACGAAGGAGATTACAGTGATCTTTATGCCCCTGAAGGAACAGCGCCCCACCTTCGTCCTCACTATTTATGGCCTAACCTTCTACGACTCTCCGGAGGCAAACCAGGCAGTAACCGACCTCGTAAAATCCTGTATCAAGGACTCGGAGGCGATCGTGAAGCTCATAATGGAATGCGCACCCAATCTAAAGGAAAGGGTTTTCAATGACATTCTCAACAACATCTCGGTGAAATTCCTCAACATAAAGAGGAGTAACCTGAAGGGAGGGGACTTCAGAGGGTGGAACGTTTTCCTACACCACTCTTACTTGTCGGATGAAGACCATGTAAAAGTCATCCAACTTATGCGGGCATGTACCTTCCCTTCGGCCACATCCGGGTTCGGCGTACCCCTCCATGGTAAGGACACACTTCTATGTGTCAACTGCAAATCGATCGACCATGACATGCCAAATTGCCCATTCCCGGACCTGCCTGGCTGGCTAGGATATAAGCCCCCTCCAGTACAACTTAACCAGGCTGCCACGAGAGCGTACGGTGATGGAAGTGCGCCCAATAATGATGGATATACAAGCTACAGGGGGAGGGGTAGAGGGAGAGGGGGCAGAGGCGTAAGGCCCTATGGCCGTCGTAGTTTTAGAGGACAATGGATGTGAATGTGTAGCCCCCCCCACAATCCGAACAGTATTGACAGTGAGTTGGAGCAAATGCTCGACCTACATGGATGAAGGAAGGGAAAGATATGGAAAGTAGAGAGTGAGGAACTCAGAGTGCGCTACCATACACAGCAAGTGGGTTGTTGCTGGTAATGGATGTCATATAAACGGAGAAATGACCGAAATATACTGGCCATACGTGGTGCAGGTAGGTCACGGAACCACGTCGAAAGACAAACAACGGCAGTCTACAAAAAGTAGAGGAAGGTGTCGTGCAGCAGTCCTGCTTAAGCAGCGAGTTAAAAGTAGCTTGTCCCACAGAGCTGCAGTAACCTCAACGCAACGTCTCCCCTGAAAGCTTGGGAAATGTTTTCACCCTGAGATAGCATGGTTGGCTACTCGGTAAGTCTTATCAACCATAGCAACAACAACATCTATACAACTAGGTTCAAATTCATCTAACTACGGCTTGAGCCTCCCTGCTCCTGGAGGACTAAGAGAGCCCGCCACCACTCCAGTCCTACACACCAGGAATGGGGAGTACGGAGGTGGTTCTCCAAATCTACCCAACATCTCTATCGACACCCCGATTCTCCTCCCATCGCCATCAACTATGAGCGAAGAGATAGGCACATCCAGGATAGTCTGGCCTGGGGGTCGGACTGTCCATGCCATGAACAACGTCGACGCAGTCCCCAGAGGCAATGACGAACCAAGAGGCACAACACAGGGGCCAAACCCAGGGGCTAACTACGGAAATGAGGAGGAAGAAATAGCAGCCACAATAATAGCAAACACTAACCACGAAGCCCAATGGGAACAGCACACGACAGGAGAAAGCGGTGACAGGAGGCCCCAAGCAGACTCCCACGAAGCAGGTCGATCCTCACCCAAACATACGAGAGCAGCGCTTCACATAGGCTCACTGAATATAAGAGGTTTCAGGGCAACGGGAGCACCCAGATCTGACAACAAGTGGAATCACGTTAACCAAGTGATGAGAGATAAGAAAATAGGAATACTATCGGTCCAGGAAGCTCACCTCTCAGATGATCAAAAGGAAGAGGTGGAAAAGCTCTTTGGGAAGAGACTAAAGGTAGTCCACTCCCCAGACCCTGAAAACCCAACTGGAAAGGGTGGAATTGCAGTGGTACTGAACCGAAATTTGTTAAATGTCCACGATGCGGAGTCGAAAACGATTGTCCCAGGAAGAGCGATCCTCGTATCGGTGAGGTGGCATAAAGATGAAGTAATCAACCTCTTAGCAGTGTATGCCCCCAACGTCACGGAGCATGACGGGGAGGAAAATGGGAATTTTTGGCGCACCCTAAATAATTTCTTCCTGACCAACCCAAGATATAAGGTCGACGTAATGGCAGGCGACCTCAACATGGTAGAAAATGCGCAAGATAGATCCCTGGCGAGAGAAGACCCAACCGAGGCAACGGAAGCTTTGGACCGCCTAAAACAGACACTATTCATGAGAGATGCCTGGAGAGACGCTTTCCCGACAAAGAGAGCCTTCTCCTATGTACAGGATGCTACCTCGTCTATGTCAAGGATCGACAGAATTTATATGACGGACCCTCTTAACATATCCACGCGCGACTGGTCAATCACACCTACCGGGATCCCTGGGACTGATCATATGCTCACCACAGTACAAGTAGCACACGCGGATGCACCAATAATTGGCAAAGGTAGATGGATGATGAAAAGCCATGTAATACGTGACGATAGATTCAGAAAGTTTGTCGTAGAAACAGGAGCAGCGGCACTGAACGAAATTAAGGCTCTGGGCAGCAGGAGACGGCCCGAAGCTAATACACAGACAATCTACATGACCTGGAAGAACAACGTGCTGTCCTACGTGAAAAAAAGAGACAAGGCTCTAGTACCAAAATACATAACGGAGAAAAAGGCACTAGTAAGCGAACTGAATCAGAAACTGGGAAACCAGGGTATCGGTGAAGTTGAAAAAAGAAAGGAGATTAAAGAAACGATGAGAAGGATGGAATCTCTGGAAAGAAAGTATCATATGGTGAAAAGAGAGAGAATAGCAGTTAAAAACAGGCTAGAGGGGGAGACAATGTGTAAGTACTGGACGACGTCGAATAAACAGGAGCAACCTAGAGACTTGATCTATGCACTCAGAAAAGACAGCCCCAATCAATACGAACCGCCATATGAAAGTAACTCGGTTAAGATGGCCGAAATGGCGAGAAACTATCATGATGAACTCCAGAATAAACGAAGAAATATCTCGGACCAACTGAGGGAGGAAAAAACCCGGAAGGTGTTGAGCACGATAAGAACGCGAACCTCGGAACGACAGAAAGAAAATCTGGGTAGCATAATCGAGACCAAAGAGCTACTAACAGCGTTAAAGCTGTCGAATAATAGTTCGGCACCGGGCCCGGATAGAATCCCATATGAATTCTGGAAGTCTTTTAACAACAAGTTCATCAACGACGCAAAGCAGAACATGAGAGGGGGCTCACAAAAAGTGACCTGCAATATAATTGAGTTATTGGAACTTTTGTATGGAGATATACAAATATATGGTACCATCAAAAATTCTGTATTTGCGGAAGGATGGATGTGCCCGCTCTACAAGAAGAATGACCGTTCAGAGATAGCGAACTATAGGCCCATAACTTGCCTGAACACAGACTACAAAATCCTAACGAAGGCACTTTCGAGCAGACTGTCATTTGTGATTAGAGATCTGATCCATCCCAGCCAAGCAGGGTTCATCCCAGGAAGAAGCATAGCAGAACAAACAAAGCTAATAAGAATGATGATGCAGTATGCAGAAGTGAAAGAACAAAATGGGCTCATAGTGGCCCTAGACCAGGAAAAAGCATATGATAGGATTGAGCATGACTACCTCTGGAGGGCCCTGGAAACCTTTGGCATCCCACAATCCTTCATAAATACAGTAAAGTCGCTGTACAAAAATGCAGAGACTCGGATTATGATAAACGGTGTAATGAGCTCACCGTGGCAGATAACAAGGGGGGTGAGGCAAGGGGACCCCCTCTCATGCCTCCTCTTTGACCTGGCAATCGAGCCTCTGGCAGCCTCCCTCAGGCAGTCTAACCTGAAAGGATACAATATCCCGGGTCATGCAGAGAAACTGATAGCTAACCTTTTTGCCGATGATACGACCACCTTCCTATCAATGGAAGATGATGTAGAAGAGTTGAACCCCATTCTGGAGGACTGGTGCATGGCATTGGGAGCAAATTTCAACACAGAGAAGACAGAGATAATTCCAATAGGTACTCTGGAATACAGGAAACAAGTGCTGGAAGACAGGAGGTCTAGGCCAGATGGCCCCATAATACCGAGCAATATCAGAATAGCTGAGGAAGGCACACTGGTGCGAATACTAGGTGCCTGGTATGGTAATGCCGCGGACCTGAATGCCCCATGGACCAACGTTTTGGAAAAGATCGACAAATGCCTTGCTAATTGGGAGAAAAGCCATCCCACAATGGAAGGCAGACGACACATCGCACAAATGGTGATTGCGGGCATGTCCCAATACCTAGCGCAAGTCCAGGGTATGTCTCCCCAGACAGAAAAATTACTAGCGAAGAGAGCAGTGAAGTTCATGTGGGCCGGAAAAAGCTCACTGGTAAACAAAACTACGATGTATGAACCATTTGACAAGGGGGGTAGAGCCCTGGTAGACATTAGAACAAGAAACAAAGCTATAAATATCATTTGGCTAAAGTCCTACCTAAAATTCGGGAGCGACAGACCTATGGGCCCTAGTAGCGGACGCCCTGATGGCTGATAATACCCCTAAGTCTGAGGAGAATGTAGATGATAGAATAAAAGTATCGCCGTTCTTACAATCATGGAAGACAAAAGTATCATCCAGGGGAGACACAAGCCCAGACATAACGAGCCTATTCAGAATAGCAGCAGAATTTAACGTAAGACCCGAAGGCCTTGCTTTCAGCAGGGATATTCTAAGGCAGATGCCAATATGGTACCACATCGCGGCGGACCCAAAGGTCAGAAGGATGAACCGAGGAAAAATGGCAGAATGCCTCAGAAGTAAACACAAGGTACTCCTGGTTGGGGACGTGGAAAAACTAGGTGGAAAAATAACATGCGCTACGCATCGAGATTCTGACGAGTGTGAATGCGAGGTCTGCATAGAGATAGAGAATTCGGTCGGATGCATGCACCCATCTTTGTGTATCACACGAGCGAGAGACATGCTAGGAACGCTTCCGGCTAAGTGGGATCCGAGGGCGACACAGCCCGACGACAGATTGGAAGTAACTCATGATGAGATCCCTGAAGCCGTTCAAAATCTGGGGGTGTTCTTTGATGCGAGACTGGCGACAGAAGGTCCCCTGGCGGATATATTCAGAATTTTCACTACAGGCCCTACATACTCCTCGGTATACATCCCAGAGGTCCATAACAATAACCACAAACTTCGAACAGCTTTTATAAAGAGTAAAGACAAACTTGACGAGGCGTTAGGAACAATACAAGTAGGGGCTGGTGTTGCCTTCAGTGAACGTGAGGACCTCAACTGTGGGGAGAAATGGTATGATAACAGGCTGGAGCAGAGGGGCGGTGTGTTACTTGCGACAATTTTAGCTTCGCTGAAGTCAGGAACAAAAGCCCCGCTAGTCTTAAACATTAGATCGCAGCAGGATATGGCCGAACTAACGAAGGACCTACATGAGAAAGAAGACAGAGGTTTCCTGGGAGTGAGAAACGCTGGACTACTCAGAACTGCTTTGGGTCGCCTGAGGATGCATAGGTCCCCAATTATCTTCCAAGACATCAAAGAGCATCCATACTCGGTAGTGGAGGGGATGGCGGAAAACTTAGCAGAATCGGCAATGAACAGTGAAAGGCTACTAGTCCTCCCCCCCATCCCTACAGAACTTCACCTGACGGGAGCGAAACTATCTAAAGTAACACAATCAGTAGCGTACAAAACGATCAAACAAATCATGCCCGCGCAGCCGAGGCCAAGGACAGTTAGAGTAATAGAAGATGTGAAGGAGGCAGTAAAACTACTGAATAAAAGATCTCCGAGTGAGAAAATGATATGGTCCAGCTTACGCGATGCAGACCTATCAAGAATAATGAGGGTCTTCCTATGGAAGTGTCTTCACGATGCCTACAAGGTAGGATCGTATTAGAATAAGGAAACAATGCAAACGGAACTGAAGAGTCGAAGAACATGCAGGCATGACGGCAAGGAAGACTCCCTGAACCACATAATCTCTGAGTGCTCTTGTGCGGGCCAAGGGTTAGTGTGGGAAGAAGCAGAGAACGTATGGAGAAGGAAGACTGGGGAGATATGGCCAAAGCGCAACCTGCCCGTTGTGCTAGGAAGCACACTGGCGAAGTTCAAAGGCAGCAATGGCAGGGTCTCAATAGGACTGACCAGACTACATAAAATATTGAACGTAGAGGCGGCATACTTCATATGGACCCTGAGATGTGACAGAGTGATAAATAAAGATGATACCCCATTCTCGAACATAGAAATAATAAACAGGTGGAATAAGGTGCTCCAAGATAGAGCTGAGCTAGATGTAAAGATGACAGATAGGAAATTAGGCAAAAAAGCCATCCCCATCCCCATAGTGATAGAGACCTGGGATGACACCAAAATTATCAACCTAGAAAGGCTGAAAGAGCTGGAAGAAGGCTCACAAGGCGGGGTTTTAGTGGGTAGTAGGCCGGAACGTAGGAGCGGGGTTGGATGAAAGAAGATACCCTGGGCCCAGAGTCCCACACACGTGCGTAAAGGCATTTCCTCGCGGAGACCATGTTAAGCTGCCGCTCAAGTAGTAGAACCCAGTTTAAATTCCAGGTGTGCAGCACAGCGGGTTAGAGAACCTCGCCAAGGGCGCCGGTTTCTCTAGCTACTCGTAACGCTACTCCAAAAAAAAAAAAAAAAAAAAAAAAAAAAAAAAAAAAAAAAAAAAAAAAAAAAGTTCAAATAAGTAGCGCCAGACCGGTCACACGCACGCGTGACCAACGTGTATTGACGACTGAAGGCGATAAGCGACGGCTAGCTACAAGTACAGATATATACAGGGTGAGGTGGGAGAGTTGACGAAACGAGAATAGAGTACACTAATAAAATACTGGTGCAAATCGTGAGTGAGAGACCGATGATGACGCCCAAAGTTTGGTCAGTAACAAATGTAACAGAAGTGTTACCGTACCAAGAGCTTGCATTGGGCGCGCTAAAAGTAATATGAGGAGTCCCGGGCAGGTCCCAGAGAACGCGTCTGTGAAAAAGGGGTAAAGTCGGTAACGTGTGTCGGCAAGTGTTAAGCGCTAAGGTAAAGCGCCTAAGAAAGGAGCGGTAAGTGAACACGGCAGAGGTAAGCGGCAAGAGCACGATAAGCTTAGCGAGGTCTAAGCGTCGATAATGCCTGCCGTAGTTGCAAGGCGCGAGGGTGTCATATGATAGCGAGAGTCTGCAACTGCCGACGAGTTCGACGTTGCCGACCGTAAATGAGCTCTTGAGCGTAAGGGAGACTGAAATAAGTGGGGGAACTCTGGTCTATTCGTCTGATGATGTATGTACAAGTCGGTAAGTACTTTATATACTACAAGGAGTTCACCGTCGCCAGTGACCAACCATCGCCAAAGTGCGGTAAACTGGAAAATTTCATAGGGGTAGCTCCAACAGTTTCCGATCCCTACCGTCCTTTGAGGACCCTTGGCGCCACCAGGCGGCAGATCGCGGTACTAAACCATCAATCCATCACCCTTCTGTCTGTCAGAACACCTAAGCGACGTTGGGCGCCAAATCAAGACAGTAAGCGGTGTCAGACGCCAAGGTCAAACGCCAAGCTGTCCGTCAGTTTTTGATAGATCATCAAGCTTCTCGCTAAGCGCTGTCGTCAGTGACTGATGCCATCTGTCAGTTGTCATTCCTGCTGCTGTCGGCGCTATCATTGATCGGATCTGCTTCTTGCCGTGCGCGGCCGTCGGGAATGGCTTAAAATGGGTAGAACGCGTGCGCTAAGTTTGGAACGAGTGCGGCAAGGTTTCCGGAGCCGGTGCCGAGCCTGCCGTTGATGCGCCTAACCTGTATAGGGTCCTATCATCGATGCGACCTTCCCATTGCGTACTTACTTTAGATATTTCGTCTCGTGGTACTGCGAATGCAGGGAGGCTTTATGATGACGAAATATCTAAGGTGAGAGGTGAGCCCGGCTCACCGGGTGGTCATGAATGAGAAGTCTCACCGATAAAACGTAAATAAAATGAAAATAAAAGCAAGAACGATTATAATACACAGACTAAAAGATGAGCATGGAAGCGGTGAGAACGGCAAGGTGAGAGAGCGCCAATGCGCTCACCTGGGCGGACAAAGGGGGAAGGGGGAAGACGAAAGAAAGGACTGCCGGAATGTCTGAGACCATGCGCCATACTGATCACACCACGGCATCTGCCAAGCCCTGGCGCCGTGCCGAGATCGGCTTGCAGTCTGAAGGGGTGAGAAGTGCGGGTGAGAACGGAGAACTGACACGCAGAGGCCTCCGAAAACGCTCGCCACCTTCGGCACTCGCCTTTACGCCGAACTGAAAAGAAAGAATCCAATTGTTAGAAGGCTTAGAAATAATAAATATTTGATTTGTAAATACTTAGCAATAAAACCTTTTCAATGGGCCATCAACTTTAAATGGTTATGTCTCATACTTATGGCTCATTGTACAGCTTGAAACCAGTGTCAAATGCAGCCATATTGCTAGAGTACAATTTTGAAAAATTTGGCTAGTTGATTTGATTTGATATTGAGTGATCTTTTCAAAAATACCAAACATTGGAAAGATTTTAGCTGTCATTGTATACAGTAAAGAAGATTGCCATTGCCAAGAAGCTAGGCAACATTAAAAAGCAGTGAACTTGTAAGAATGTAAGTAAAACACTATAAATCAAACTATTTAACATTATGGTACATAGTCTTGCTATTCAGTCATGTCTGAATCTGTCACTAAGCAATGTCAGACGCTAAGATAAAATATCAGACTATTTGTCATAGAAAAACTCCATTATTTCATAAATGTTAAGCATGATAGCTGCTTGGCAAAAGGAATTATATGTAAATGACTCAAATAACAACATTGCTTGTCTCAAGGACAGTAAAACTTTCACTCTCATGATAGTTGGCCAACATCAGAGTCTGGACAATGTTTAATCAGATTTGTTTCTCATTGTTGAGATGATTGAATCTCACAACTCTGAGAAAGAATCCAACAACCTGACAATAAACCTCTCATCTATAACATCTGCTCTCACATTTTCACATTTTTTCAGTATGGCCTCCTTCTCCAGCTACCTTGCTTCTTGTTACAATCTGACTTATAGATTTATAAATATACACAACAAAAGTTATATATCTATGATAAAGTAGGTATTTTAGTCTTTTTGTATGCATATGTAAAGCTACTCACCCTCAGTTCTATGAGTATTTGACTGAGAGTATGTATATCTTTGCACTGTACATATATAATTCATTTGGTCAGGGTCAAATGAGAAAAATTTATTTTTTTATTTCAGCAATCAGATTGGTCACACTTGTCCAATAACTCTCAACACTT
>QGOA01005061.1:0-17520 GCA_003313075.1 Termitomyces sp. MG16
GGTTTTGTGTCTTGAAAGGGGCGTTGGCATCATCTGCCATCAGCTGGCCATCAGCTGGCATCCGTCAGAGTTTGTCGGCATCCGTCCACATCCGTTGGACATCTGTCGGCATTCACGGGAATCCGTCGGCAACCCCCGGCATCGTCCAGCATCAGGGCGGGAGAGAAGGAAAGGGGATGCGTGGGTGTCCGCCGCATGGGGTGGCGTCTTGGAGAGTGTGGGGGGTGGCAGAAGAGGGATGGGGGTGGGGAGAAAGAGGGGAAAGGGGGAAGGGGAGGAACGTGGGTGTACTAGCAGACGTAGCAGACGTCGGACATCAGGTCAGGGGTGAGGAGGGAAGCAGGGGGCATGTGGTGGATGGGGGTGGCGTGTGAGGTAGTGTGGGGAGTGGAGCGGATAGCATGGGGGAGAAAGAGGGGGAAGGGCAGATGTCGGCATGTGACCCAGCTGACATCAGCAGTGCAACCAGTCCCAGTCGTTCAGTGGAATATTTGTTTATTGATATTCAATACTGTGTACAGCAGCGGCTTCTACTACTCCACCTTAATGGGGTCTAATGGTGACAATGGAATATTGATAGGTTGATATTGCATATTTTTGCACATGAGGTGGGTTCCGCTAGTGACAAATATTTTAATAGGGCCTGTAAGCCCTAATAAAATATCCATTCATCACTTGCTAGCATCATTAAGTTGATCTGTTCAAAACTCTAGAAATTACTGAAGCGGGTATAGGTAGGAGGAATTTGCGCACATGATGATTCCAGTACACGTGGCACGAGTCACATGCATTGGAATGACCAGATGCGCAAAGTCGTCCACCGTATGCCGCTGCAGAAATCTCTGGAGTTTTGGAACGGATCAAATTTATGACGCTAGCCGACATCAGCAGCCTGCTGCTATTATATAATGTGCACTAGCGGGAGTCGAACCCACCTCTTGCGCACAACATGAAATATCAATGTATCAATATTCCATTGTACCACAGGTGCTTAACAAAAGTAAGTACAGTGTACATGTAGTGCAAAAATGCAGCAGTATAAAAAGACACCATAAAATTACAACCTTACTTTGTTTATCATACTGTGTAGTAAATAACCATTAATTTACTTGTAGTAAATTGACAGAGGGTGGAAGGGGTCCACTGAAGTGGTATCCTGTATATGGACTGATCCAAGAATTTACCACAACTAGTTCATCTGTATTGAATTCTAGTAAGCATCCGTGGTGTAGTGGAATATTCTTACATGGTATTCCTTGTATCTTGCAGTAGGTGGGTTCGACTCCCACTAGTGCATTGACATCAAACTGTCGAGATTTTTGACCACACACAGAATATTAGACTGATATACATTTACACTACAGCAGTATACAATAAGCATCGGTGGCCTAGGGGAATTTTATCCGTTGGTAGCCATTCTGTCTTGCAGTAGGTGGGTTCGACTCCCACTAGTGCAATAACATCAAACTGTCGAGATTTTGACCACACACAGAATATTAGACTGATATACATTTACACTATAGCAGTATACAATAAGCATCAGTGGCCTAGGGGAATTTTATCCGTTGGTAGCCATTCTGTCTTGCAGTAGGTGGATTCGACTCCCACTAGTGCAGTAATATCAAACTGTCTGGAATTTTTGACCTGCTTAGTTAATTGTTATTTACTAAACTGTAAGATAAACAAAGTAAGGTTTGTCAAGCAATAAATCAAACTTCTTTTGTAATTTAAACAGGGTCACATGATATCTATTTTTAGAACTAGCTTCGTGTAAAGTTCTCGTCCATTTCTTTAATCCTCCATCCGCCATGTCTAATGAAGAACTCCACCAACGGGTCGCTGACACAGATGTTCGAGTATTGTACCTTGCGCGCAGAGGAGACCTGCATCAACTCAAAGGACAGCTGAAGGACCTGGTAAGATGCAAGCACTCCTGCCTACTAGACATGCACTAACAGTCGTCCCATAGGTTGACATGTGGCTGACGATCGGCCAGGTCCAGGGTGACAAGAAACTCCTCCTTGATGCCAGGAGAAGTTTCATCAACGAAGTTATCCTGCTACTCCAGAGCAAGCTTTCTGATGAGGATATGACCAGGCGGTTGAAGGATGCTGCGAAGAAATGGTCCCAAAGGAGCGGAAGGGGGGAAGAACCAAGTGGGGGCGATGAGCGACCAGATCTGTTGACGGCACCGGCACGAGAAGACCGGATAGTTCATAGGCCAGCAGCAGGAGATTTGTCTAGTCTGTCACCAATTCCGAAGAAGAGAAAACGACTGAGTCCTCTAGCGGCAGGAGTTTCATCTGGTCTGTCACCAACCTCCAAGAAGCAAAAACGGGTGACTTACATTGGTAAACGTCCACCTCCTGGTAGCCATCCGATATCAGAGGAGCAGGAGGACGAGGATGAGGATGAGGATGAAGAGGAAGAGGAAGAACAAGAGGGCAGGATACCGAAGGGAGAAATTACCGGAGGGATGCTGTTGGGCAGGTATCTGAGGTCAGCACCTCATCGCGAGGGTCAGCACATGAACCCCCCTTGCCAATATTGCGCAAGTAAGCGGCTACAGTGTGTCAGGACAAAGGGCGGCACTGCATGCAATCCCTGCCGGCTCATTCACAAATGAACATGCAGCCTGACGATTGTCAAGAAAGCCGTCAAGCCCGGCAACAAGGGTAAGGGAAAAAAACCACTGAGAAAGAAGTCAGTGAGGATTATTGAGAGTGATGGATGGTATGACACTCTTTTTCTGCTCAAATAGCTAACCAATAGTTAGCAGATGAACCAGCCAGTCCAATCGTGGGACCATCAAAACCGTCCGTCCATCCATCCCAACTGTCGACCTCCAACCGCCCAGCAGATCCTCTTCCGGTCAAGGGAAAGAGCAAGGAGCGGGCAATGGAGTCTAGTTACAGTGAGGACATTGTGGCTGGTGTGATGGCAGGGGTGGAGAGCCGTTTGGACAGGATGGAGAATGGGTTCCAGGAAGCATTGCAGAATGTTGGGGAGCAGGTGCGGGATGGGTTTGTCATGGCTGAGGAGGGCTGGTTACCGCATATTGAGGACTTCTTCCATCGCTACCAGACTCAAGTCGACATGCTCGGTGGCCGCATAGAAACCCTGCAAACAAATGTTTCTCTTGCGGGTGAGACACTTGAAGACCACGCCGGACAGATCCGTCAGACAAAAGAGCAGATCCGCAATATTTGGGGTGTGGTTGACAATTTGCAGAATCAACTTCACATCTCCACCCGTCCCTCCAGTCCGTCAGCTCAGGATGATGTGGCAGTGCATCCAACGGGGCACAGTGGACTTGGACCCATTGTTGAAGAGGAAGAAACCACTCCTGACCCCACTGCTGACGTATCCGTTCCTACTGGTGACATCTCTGCCCTTGCCACTGACCAATCCCATCATGCCGCTGACTTATCTGCTCTCACCGTTGCTCCGTCCCCGCTTCAACAAACATCCTCAGGGACGACTCCTGCATGAACATCTCCGTCACCCCCTCAACCATCTTCCGTCCCTCCGCCAGTCCCTGCTGAGGACCCTCTCCCTGGCCCAAGAGGATGGGCTCGCAGCAACTCCCGAAGTAGTCAGCCGCCAATGCAACGGACCCGGTTATCCAGTCGGCTTACTGAGAGATGGAAGGCAACAGAAGAGAAGTGAAGATGGACAATTACAATTTTTTTTTTCCGCTATGACAGACATTCATACATTTTTGTAACCCTATAGTTTACAAAAATGTAATATAACATTCCCCCCTTCCCCACATCAATGACAGCGGACTGGTCAAATGACCTTAGTGCGGCTGCTACTCCTTTTTGCTGGTGTAGACATATCAATGTATCGAGCTGCATCCTCCTGTAACATTTGTGCTTGAGACTTGCGGGGTCGCTTGGAATTTGTTGACAATTGGTTAGGCAATGCCTTGCGCTTCTTTTGGTTTTGTAATGCCGGCCTTCCCTCACCTTCAAATTGGTCATTGTCCTCATCTTGAAGAATGTCGAGCACCCTTCTTGATACTCTATATCTAGGGGAACCATCACTAGGGCCATTAATTGGAGGGTCTGGATGGCTCCATCCTCTTTGATGTAAGAGGTGGATGGTAGTGGCATCTACCACTGCTGTATCATCACCATATTCATCATGAATGGATTCGTTGTGAGTGGATTTGTTGTGAGCGGAAGCTGATACATTGAGTCAGGATTCGTTGTGAACCGTGGATCTGGTGTGGCGCTGAGGCTGTGGAGTGTGCGGAGGCAGTGGTGTGTGTGGTACGCTAGGTGACAGGGGAAGTGTAGGCCCCAGTTCCAAGTTGGCTGCAGATCCGGTGACTAAAGCGGGGGAAAGTGTAGGCCCCAGTTCCAAGTTGGCTGCAGATCTGGTGACTAAAGCGGATCCGCCATCAGCGGCTCCATCATTAGTGATGGTCCTACTGTTGCCATTGACTACCGCTGATGGTGTTGGCCTCTGTTTCCGATTTTTCCCTCCATTTTTGCGTGTAGCCTTACATGCTGCTGCTGCTGCTGCATTTTTTTCACGATCAGCTCAGGTGCCGTACTCGGCAGCTACTGGCTGCTTGTGACGGTTGAGTTAAACCATCCAGCGGAAGGTGTCACCGGATCCATACTGTCCTTGACGGTCTCTCCAAAAGTTCAGCAGATGCAATAGCTCAGACCGACCAAGATTATGGGGATCTTGGAATATCAGACCCTCTGGAAGATACCTTGAATGTATGAATTGCTGATCATTGGTCCTCACTGCCTTGTAAGGAGCAGATTCATACCGGTAACCAGACGCAATTTCTGACGGAGTGATCAGATGATGAGCAAAGGTGGAAAAAACTAGGATTCACTGTAATGAGTATTTAGATAGTCCCGGACAAGCATTTCCAATTCTGCCCAAGTTTGAAATATATTTGGTCCTGGATCTGCTGGTAATATTGGGAATCCATCCCTATCCAGATCAAGGATGAGGTCACGGTGTGTAAGAATAGGAGGAGTCAAATCATGGGGTGATTGCATGTTGGACAGCATGTCTCTACCAAGAAGAGCAGACATGTAATCCATCATCTTCTTGTTGAGGTCACTAACAAGGTCAGGAAAGGAGTCTTGGAAGGTTGGTCGGTTAGCATGGGTCAAGTATGACATATTGTCATGACTATAATTGGTGTCAAAATTGTTTAAAGAATGATGGCACCACATACATTCTAATAGTCATGCCTTCATCTGCATACCACCCAACAACAGTCCAACTCAACATGCCCATTTCTCTAAATTGAAGCACATCTGCATCGTCCACACACTTCAAACCGTGCTTTTGGGCCTTCCTGTAGAGACAATGATTAGAAAGCAGAATCAAGCGGACAGATGTACAACAAATAGAGGACGGATGGGGGACGGATAGAGTATCAACTTGCGCTGAATTTCTGGCGGATTTCCTTTTTTGCTCCATTCTGCCACCATCTTCCGTAAACAACTTTCCTCCTGCGGTGTGAGTTGATGCATAACATTTTTGACAGCCACATTATATTGTGCAAATGCATCCAATCCTGAGGCGTTGTGATCCTTACCCCTCAACAAGTTCTGGATCTCCTCGTTTATCTCCTTTGCCATTGTCTGCCGGACAACATCTCGCAGTGAAGTTTTCAGGAGCACCTTTGGATCTTTATGCTGGTGATAAGGGCGCCAGCAATTCTTGATATACTGGACAACCTTCTATTCAAGGAAATGATGTCAAGTTCTTTGCAGTGAGTTGCTGTACCTACTTTGATTCTCTCTGCCCACTCTTCCCCTGTCTTTGGCTCTGTCCCCTTAGTGGCCCAGTAGTTGAAGATATCCTTTAGGATTTTATCCTTCAAGATAGCAGTCCGAGCTTGGGGAGTAGCTGAGGAGCAGTAAAGTTCCTTGTATGGTTCAAAGATAGATCTTTCTTCCGCTGTAAATATCGGTTCCACTCGTCTTTTCTTTAGTGAAAATATTGGTTCAGGCGGTTGCAGAAGGGCAGACATTTTGTAGACAATATAATTTCTGCAACCACAGAGTTCTCAACCGAAGGATCACATGATAAAATATACATTTCCGTTCACTTCTTCCGTTCACTGTCCGTTGCGTTTGTCATCGACGGATAGGGTCCGCTGTCCGCTGGTATCTAGCCTGTCCAAATTGGGGCATATTGCTGATATTGATGAGCGGTCTCATTAGATCTCCGGTACAATGGCTAGGTCCTGGCCATAGATATTTGATCATGAACCTAAACTTTCTGAAGAAACGCAAGCGACCAAAAACAACAGTCATCAGGCAAAGGGACCTCATCCCGTTTGCTGAGGAAAGGACACAACTCACTCAGAACACACGAGGGTTGCCAGTCCTCATAACACAACGGCTACCACTGGGTCCCGTTCCAATTGTAACTGGTGCACCACCTGCGGCATTTCCGGATGATGATAACTTTGCACACTTGGAGAATTATCCAACGGTAGATGATGTAGATGATACAATGCCCGTATCCATAAGGCATGTAAAGGTGATTTGAATGTATGCTATTATTGAGAGCAAATTATTCAAGTTCATATATAGACACAGGCAGATTATCTTAACGACTTCATCAACCATGTTCCGCAGTTGCTCAATGGATTGCTTGGTCGTGAATCAATGGATGACGTTACTGATTGCCTTGCTTGTCCTGACCATTACCTGGCACGATGACGATGCTGTGATTGCGTTGGGTCAAGAATATTCTGTTGCAGATGTTTCCGCCGCACGCACCTCTCCAACCCGTTTCACTGACCTGAAGTATGGAATGGTAGGTATTTCCAACCGATGAATATGTTGGATACTGAGGAGTATTTCTATATCCAACACAATTCATTGCATGCAAACTGTCATCAAGGGAAGGTCAGGGTCAGGGCTCTTGAGGACCACGAGCGGCAAAAGGATATTCAGGAGCAAGAGTTTATACAACTCGAATATCAACTAGATGTTGAACTTCCATCAGCGGATAGTGACCCAGGACATCTGGCAGTGCATCCGTCCATGACTTCAGATTTCCTGAGCAGACTTCAGGATGCCAGCCTTGATCAAATCATGGAAGAGGAAGAGCAGCAGGAACCAGAGAATAATGTGCCAATAGAAGATATTCCAGAAGATCGGCCAGCCACGAATGGATTCCGTATGGACAGATATGATTGCTTTAGGAATCCAATACAACGGATTGTTCACACAACTGGAGTACACTACATTACTGTCATTTCATATGAGTGGCAGCTCATATCCGCCGGACATTCACGGAGCTGGGGGAAACTGACGACGACCAGGTGGATATCCCTAATCCATCCATTAGTGACCCTGACTTAGAGGGTATCCCTCCTGCGGAAGAGCAGATAGACGACAATTCTTTGCCTCCTTTGTTCATTCCTGCAGCAGAGGAGATAGAAGACGATGATTTGCCACCCTTGTTTATTCCCAAAATGGCGGCGGCCGGTGATGGCGGACAAACAAAAGTCCAGAGGGGTGGACGTATGGCGAGCGAGGATGAGAAAAACCTTCCGCCGCTATTTCTTGTGACGGCAGAACAGACGGAAGGAGCCGATGACGAAGAAAATCTTCCACCGCTTTTTGATGTAATGGCTCTTCAATCCCAGTCTTCCCCCTTCCAACAATCTCCTTCTCCAACCCTACCTACTGGTAACAATGTCCAGGAGTGGGAGGAATATGAGACATGTATGACTCGACGCGAGGATAAGAGAAGAATTAGCGAATTGTATCAACAACGTGAGTTATAATTTGGCACTGGTAATCATAGTTAATTTCTTTCAACAGAACAAGAATTTCACGCTAGAGCAAAACATGGTTGATGTAGGCCCATTGGCCCTTCAAATCGAGCTGATTGTACTGATGAGATGTTCGTTGATATGTCAGAGTCACCCTCACCATCTTCATCATCATGCCTGAGAGCAAACTATGAAGACATCACACTTACCAGACCTCAGGGGCCATATACACCGGAGGACTTTGCATTTTTGACTGCAGACTACCTGCTTGATGAGGATTTCTTGGGCTCAGATGCATTACACGGATCTAATGAAGAGGAGGAATACACATTGGACGAGTAATTTAATCGTTAGTTACTATAATTCATGGCTTTTCCGTTGGTTATTTTTCGTTAAGATTAACCGTCCAGTTGTTTTGATCCGTTATGCCACTCTCATGGATGGAAAAAACCACACACTATTCAATGATTACACAATCAATTTACCAAAAGTAAAAATTGACTGACTTGTAGTAAGCTATGATGTAAAAAAATATCAGTCTAACATTGTCAATTCAATACTTGTAGTAAGCACCTGTGGTACAATAGAATATTGATACATTGATATTTCATGTTGTGCACAAGAGGCGGGTTCGACTCCCGCTAGTGCACATTATATAATAGCAGCAGGCTGCTGACGTTGGCTAGCGTCATTAATGTGATCCGTTTAAAACTCCAGAGATTTCTGCAGTGGCATAAGGTGGACAACTTGACGCACCTGGTCATTCCCGTTCATGTGAACTGGAATGATCTCATGCGTCAAGTCCTCCATCCTATACCTGCTTCAGTAATTTCTAGAGTTTTGAATTAATTGTTAGTTACTACACAGTATGATAAACAAAATATGGTTGTAATTTTATGGTGTCTTTTTATACTGCTGCATTCCCTTCCACCCTCTGTCAATTTACTACAAGTAAAAATTGATAACACTATCCAATCAAAGTCTGTACAATACTGACTTTTGGTAAGCACCTGTGGTACAATGGAATATTGATACATTGATATTTCACGTTGTGCACAAGAGGCGGGTTTGACTCCCGCTAGTGCACATTATATAATAGCAGCAGGCTGCTGACGTCGGCTAGCATCTGTGATGACCACAACTCCTGCAATAGAAGTGATCTACCAACTGGGCTAAAAGGCCACAATGTCAAGCCTGGCTTGACATGTTGCAGGCACTATTTTTAAGCAGTATCCAGTGTCATGATGCTGTGGGTCATGACAGTGCCCTCTCTTTAAGCATCGAGCCCTCGAGATGCCTGTAAAAGTACCGTCGGCCCCTTCTGACTGCCTGTCAGCTGCCCAACTGGGAAACACAGGGTCTGACTTGTGAAAGTACTGTCGGCCCCTTCTGACTGCCTGTCAGCTGCCCAACTGGGAAACACAAGGACTCTCAGTCTCTAGTCCAAGCTCCTGGCATTCTGCCTTGTTAAATAGTAGGCCCCCTGACCCCTGCCAGTAAGCCAATTGTTCAGAGAGACCCCAATGCAACAATTCTGGACCACCCAGAATCTGCCAACTCAGGGAGTTGAACGCTTGACCTTTTAGGCTTGACATTCTGTGATGACCACAACTCCTGCAATAGAAGTGATCTACCAACTGGGCTAAAAGGCCACAATGTCAAGCCTGGCTTGACATGTTGCAGGCACTATTTTTAAGCAGTATCCAGTGTCATGATGCTGTGGGTCATGACAGCGTCATTAATGTGATCCATTTAAAACTCCAGAGATTTCTGCATTGAGATGTGTTGGTCGTCTTTGAGCATCTGTTCATTCTAGTACCTCACGGGTACTGGAATCCTCATGTGCGCAAATTTGTCCATCCCATTCCCGCTTCAGTAATTTCTAGAGTTTTGAACGGATCAACTTGATGATGCAAGCAAGCCAATAAACGGATCTATGGACACAGGTCCACCAGACTTGTTTCTCCTCTTTCAACCTAGCACTGTCCCTACTAAAATATTGGTCATTTTTACACAGGAAAAAGACCTCAACTACTGTCCGCTGACGTCAGCTGGGTCATATGCCAACATCCGCTACTGTCCGCTGGCATGCCAGTGGACAGCAGACACTCACGCACCCTCTTCCACCCTTCCCCTTCTTTCTCCCCAGTGCCATCCTCTCCACTCCCCACACTACCTCACATGCCACCCCTGTACGCCACATGCACCCCCCTTCCCTCCTCCTCCCTGACCTGACGTCCAACGTCTGCTATGTCTGCTGGTACACCCACGCTCCTCCCCCTCCCCCTCCCTCTTCCCCCTCTTTCTCCCCACCCCCATCCCTCTTCTGCCACCCCCCACACTCTCCAAGACGCCACCCCATGCGGCGGACACCCACGCATCCCCTTTCCTTCTCTCCCGCCCTGATGCTGGACGATGCTGGAGGTTGCCGACGGATTCCCGTGAATGCCGACAGATGTCCGACGGACGTGGACGGATGCCAGCTGATGGCCAGCTGATGGCAGATGATGCCAACGCCCCTTTCAAGACACAAAACCTCTTTTGGGAGATATGCCACCCCCCTTCCACCTCAAAATATCCATACGGGGACCTGCGGGGATGTAGGTGGACGTCTGCTCATTGTGTTATCCAACCTTTGACTCTATCCATTGGTAACGGACCTGTGGTGCAACGGTTAAATGTGCGTTCTGTTGCTGGAGGCCTGCCCAAGGCCAGAGGTTCGATTCCCCCCCGCAGGCATACGACGGGCAAGACAATGTTTCTTTTTCTTTGGTCCAACCAGCGGACTCTGCTGGACATGTATGGTATGGCACAAAGCGAGCTCCTGTGCAACGTATGACACGTACTGTTGTGATGCCCTACCCTGGCCATATGGCTTATGATTTGAAGGTTTGCTCCAAGCACAAATCACACATCATTCACAGAATATGTGTACATCACTACTTATATTTTTCCACCAAATATTATCACATAAGTAGGTTAGCGTTTTCCTTGCTCTAAGGTGTGCTAACATGGTATGTGCCTCAGATATCACTATTTTGTATATATTCCGTCCATTGACTAGGATCCTTGGGATGCATAAAACTTTTTTCTCATTTGTGTTCAGATATAGTAATTCATCCTCAGTGTACTCAAAGTTCTTATGCTCTCGAGGCTTGTCCACTATTATTGATAGTGTTGGGTTATTATTGTATTTACTCCTTATGTTTTCTAGCAAGTCAATTGGTTTGCACCCTTCAGCTATCAGCTCATTCAATGTTATGGGGTTAAGCCTTTCCATTGTATGTTCTAGCTGCTGTGATTGCTCTGCAATTTCATGCTCATGTTCCTGCTCTAAATTCAGAGTCTCCAATTTATTTTCTATTTTTGATATATTATCTTGCTGGTTTCAAGCAGGGATTTGGATGGTAAGCTTCCTGTTTATATCACCCTTGCCCACCCTTGCCCTCCTTTTGTTGCTGTGGGCCTTTCAGAATGAAATTCTTTGTCATTCAAGCTGCAAACTCTCTAGAAGTTTCTGCCCTACCAGTCTCAGCTGGGGAAACTACCTTCCATTAGTAAGCTCTTTTTTTGTTTTGATCTTGGTGCCTTATCTAATTGTTGATATCTCCTGCTGATCTCAGGAGTGCTATTATTGGCCTCAGTGGTGCGTTCAGCATCTTTATTTAAGTTTATACTCTCATCTGATAGGAATGCGCCCTCGCTCTCCACTCTGACCAATACCGGCATCAAAATGAGGTGTGTTTCCAGCAAGTCATTATCTATTACATCATAGTAAGTGTATTCTCTGCAAGCCTGCACTGTGCCTGGCTCATCATAAGAGTACAGTTGGGATAGCAAGTCTGATAGAATATTTTCTACTCTGGGGATGTATACAATATTAAAATCGAACCCCAATATTTTCTCAAGCCATCTGGCCTGTCATCCTGACAGGTTCCTCTGGTTTAAGAGATGTATTAAACCTTTATGATCAGTATACCATGTGAACTTGGTACCTTGCAGGATATCTCAGTAATATAGCATTGTTTCTACACCAGCTAGCATTTCTATCTCATGTACTAGATAGTTTTGCTGGGCTGAGTTGAGCTTTGTGGAGTAAAAGGCTGCAACTTTAGCCTTTTGCCAGTTTTCATCCTGACTGATTACTTTTGCAATGCCAGTTCCACACCTATCAGTAATAATATTTATTGGGTAAGTGTTTTTTCCATATTCAATAGGTCTTCTGTAATGATCCTTACAGATCATCGCCAAACGCTTGATGTCCTCAAATGCATGTTGATGCATATATTTCCATCAAAATGGAACAGCATCACTGATGAATCCATGCTGCAAGATATCCAGCTGCTCTTAGAAAACCATGCAGTAGGTGACAATTGGTTGGCATTTTCCATTGTGAGAGGGCATCAACCTTATCTGGGTCCATTTGGACTCTGCTATCATCTACAATGTGACCCAAGACTTTCATTTCTGAACACAGAAACTGAAGCTTGTCCTTTCCAAGGTAGAGTTTCTCCTTTTTCAGTATATTAATTATGATTTTAACATGCTCTATATATTTTTTTATACTTTGTGAATAAATGATTATATCGTTGAGATATACATCCATGAAACAACCCAGATGTGCAGAAAAGATGTGATTCATTAATGCTTGATACATAGCCAGAGCATTACAATCTCCCTGTTGTACTACATTACTGACCATGTTTCCATTGGGAGTAGTTACAGCCATACATTTGACATGTTCTGATATGATGCAAATTTGTTTGTAAGCATCTTTTCCATCCAAAATGGATTGGTATTTATTTCTAGCCACTCTCTGCAGAATGCCATCAATATCTGGCAGTGGTGAGGACCTCTTCACCATGTTGAAGTTCCATGCCCTGAGATTGAACACTGTGCATAGCTGGGGAGGTTCTCCTGGCCTCAAGGACTTGGGTATCAGCATCCATGGGAATGGTGTTCCCTCAACTGGTGATTTTCCATCTCCTATTTTTAATGTAAGCATCTTTCTTTTTAGTCCACTGATCCCTCATGGCCTCAGGACAGCGTGATGGATGCCATGGCTAGATTCTGCTGGAATCAATCAGATCAATTGTATAATTGGTAGCCCAGAGCAGTGGTAAAGGTGTGTCACTTGCCAATTTGCATATGGGCTCTGCGTACTAATGCAGTCCCTCTCTCACATTCTCCAGATCCTGTTGATATAACTCCATCAACCTCAATGCAAGTTGTGCTATGCCAGTTCCTTCCAGGGGTAGAAAAAAGTTGGAGCCAATTATTACCTAGATGGGGTTGATGCTGAATGTTATGTGGTGTTGGAATAGGAATAGAGTTCCAAGTATGAGGTCATATCCTGATAAGTTGATGATGTCAAAGTAACGTTGCTCTAATATTTGAAGTGGGTAGTAGCACCAAAGTTGATGCATGACTTAGAATCTTGCATGGCCAATTGAATGGGTAGGGGGGAGGTAAGTTCCTTCATTTGAATGCTGAGTTGCTGAGCTAAAGTACTGGAGATGAAATCTCCCAATGATCCTGAGTTGATCAGTGCACAGGCAGGATGCCCATGAATTTGTACGACTACAACTAGGGGTTTTGAAATCAGCCTGGATGGGTCCTTTGTGCACACCGCATTGTGTTGCACTAAAAGATAGGTGCCTGCTAGTATTTGTTGACTATTTAACTCTACTATATGGAGGTGACCATTTTCTACATCAATCCATAGTCGTCCTGCAGCTGACATCCATATCTTTAGCAAGTCCAGATCATATTCCATATCTATGACTTCAGGGGTCATGGTAGTGGCCTCATTGAACAGACAGGCCACATAGTAATGTAGATCATAAGGTAATGTATATGCTTTTTTCTGCAGCTTTTGAAATAATCTCACGATCTGCTTCTTATACCACTAGACAATGTCAAAATGCTCATTCTTAATCTGTGAGGTGCTTAATCATGTTCAGAATTGCAGGTGACAATTGTAAGCCAGGTAAGCATCTCTATCTGATATCACTTCAAAATAGTAATACTTATGAGTTCAATCTTCATCATCATAGGAGTAAGGGGCTCCATTTTCAAGCATGTGTTTCACATTCCATGTTGCAACATCTACTATCAGGCAAGTTTGATAGAAGGTCTTGTTGGTGTAAGGGGCACCAGTTCGCTGACAACAGCTTCTAGCATACTAGTCCCCTATTTTAAAGTTTTGCTGTTCTACTTTGGATCAGTTCACCACCTCAAACTCATTGAAAACTCTATCATGATCATGTACAAGTATTTTGTTATGCAATGCAGTGGTAGCCATGAATTGCCTTCCTCTAAACTGGAGAATGTTTGCAGGGTCACCAAGGTAAGATTGCATGCTTTCCAGCATCTCTTCCAGCTTATAACAGGCAGCATTTCCTAAATTCTTACGCTTAGAGTCAACATCAAGCATAGCAAGTTTCTTTTTGGCTGATTCTACTGGCATCCAGTACATCTCATCAAACTCCAAGGGTGGCACAAGCAGCATCTTGTTGCCATAAATATTTATCTCTACTGGCATGTCTGTGGAGATGAATCCTTCCTCCTCACATCCTGAGTCTGAATCAGTTATTGACTGCAGATCAAGGATGGGGTCTCCTTCACTATCATATTCCTGGTTGAAGGATGTATCAACAAACATCATTCCAATGGAGAGCTCAGTTGTCTCTCCAAGACTATTGACATGCCTTTGTTTAATTTGCGCTAGATCTACTTGAATTCCAAATGCACTTACTTCTGGTGGTTTCCCACCATTTGACTTTGCCTGCCCCTTTGTTAGGCAGTTTTGAGCAAAGTGTCCTTCTTGACCACAGCAGAAACACTTATTTGTAGCACAGTATTCTTTTTTTCCCTCTTTACTCAAGAGAGTCTTCTGCTGACCCATAGATTGTTTCAAATCTGACTTGCCATCCCCATTGGCCTTCTATTTATTGCCATTGGATCTGCTTGCCCCATTGTAGTTGGACTTACTGGGGACATTGTTGGTCTTCTTTCCATGTCCAGATTTGAAATTGTGTGTTTGACAGGATGAGTGGAAAGATTTTCCCTCCTTGTTCTGTCCCTCGTATGTTCTAGGAGCTTGGAAGCTTTGGGAGTGGCACAGCTGATGGCCTGAACACTGTTTTCCATTATGACCAGCTGAGTCACAGAACTCTACATTGTCTGCTAACTCTTGGTATTCAGCTTCATGAACAATCTCTTTCTATAAGCTGTACTCAGGATTCAGGTGAGCATGTAGCAGTGCTTTTCAAAGGGATGGTCTTAATCTGTTAAACAGCTTTACTACATGGGCTTGCTGATTGTCAGCCTCTCACAATAGTAAAGAGTTCATTGAGGTCAGCAAGTCCTTGACTTAGGCTATTTAGCTTATTCCTCTGCTGACTTCAAAAATTGATAGGGAAACAATGATTGAATAGCTCAACAAAAAACTTTCTCATTGACCATTTCTCAGGTTCAAAGGCTACATATCGTGTATAAAAAGTGTAAGCTTTTTCAGTCAGGAACTCAGATAGTACAATGACCTGACATTTCCTTTCTACATAGCCATATTTCATGTAGGCCATGCCATGAGTTAGGAATCAGTGAAATGCACATACATCCACTTGGCCATCATACTTTTAAGGCAGGGTGGGCTTCATAGTCAAATAATGCATTGACTTGCACTTAGATTTATGCTTAAATTGGTGGGACTGACAATATCCCCATAGGTGGAATGATGAGTCTGAACCCAAGCTGGAATTAGTGGAGTCAGATTCATCATCTGAACTCTTATATCCAGAGCTCAAGTCCAAGTCTGATCCATCTGTGGCAGAGGAATTGGACAACCCATTATTTGCATCAGGTGCCTGTGGCCCCTGACACTTCTCCAGATGCTCAAATGCTTGTCCTAAGGCACGTTTACTTGTAATTTGAGTTATTGGTGCTGTTGCCAGATGCTTACTGGATTTTTGCTTATCAACACGCTTGTACTTGTGCTTGTTCTTGGAACCTTTGGCCACTTTTTGGATCAGGGTGGCCATCTCATCTGAGATAGCCTCAGATCTTGCATGTTTCTTATGTCTCTGGTAAGAGGTTCCCTCTCTTTGATGGAGTCTTTTAACTTCATGTTTCAATTTTCTTTTATTTTGTAGGTATTTCAACATGTCCTTATGAGAAATTTTGGGTTTGCCCGCTGCATCAGAGATTTCCTCCTCATGGGCAGTTTTGCTGCTGTTGTCGATTGTTTCAGGATTGACATCTTGGGTGTTGTGCTCAAGTTTGGTAGTGTGTTGCTGATGCTTTTGGTTTAGTCTCTCATTGTATTCCGTGAGCAACTTCTTTTGTGTCTGAAGGTTTACTTTGATTTCATTGAGGTTGATGTCTCCCCAATTCCTGGAGTCCACCCCCTTTCCCTTATCATTGGGTCCCTCAAGGCTATCTTCAGCCTAGATATTGATGGATGTTACCTTATCCATTCTTCTGTCGATACATTCTCACTCTGTCTCAGTTAGGTGGCTCTTTGCCTCAGCAAGAGTTTTTTCTATCTTGCGATTCAGATCATTGCATGGTTGGTTATCATTTGGGTTGAAGGTGTTTACATTATTGTCTGGATTATCTATGGTATGTAATCTACCCTGCTTGTTGTCATCTGATAGGGAGCTAGTTTCACTAGACTTATCTGAGCCATTTTCCCCTAAGAGTTGGGCTTTCTTGCCAGCCTGTGGCTCAGCGGCATCCACATTAATTTCAGTGAGTGTTGTGTGGTTGTCACCACTCACGGGATTAAGTACATCCTCTATGTTTAGCATCCCAAAGTATGGCAAAGGTCCTGTGTTATGTACTGCAGTAGGGCTGAGTTGTTGTACAGATCCTCCTGTTTTTACGGTTTGACAGGGATATTTAGTAGACAATGTTAATAAAAAGTTTAGAGTTTGTGACTCACAAGGTTGGATGCCTGCAGTTGATCAGACTGAGGGAGGCCAAGGCACAAAAGTCGAATAGCAAGCTAGTAAGTAGGACTTTTGAGAGGTTCAAAATATGTGGGAACAGCATCTGTGATGGTGTTACCACATGAGAATAGAGTCTTCACACAATCAATAGAACCAAGTTAAGTCCTGATAATTGGAAAGAAGCTACTGTACTCTAACACTATACTAGTTTATATAGTCTCGGTAACCAGAGTACTCTGTAGCAGCAATAATCACAAGGTAAAGACAAACTAAGGGTTGAATAACTGAGGTGGTCATGGTCGTTACACAAGACCTGTTTCCATTAAAGAGAGTGATAAAGAAGTGTGTCATGCCATTTCCAACATATGGGAAAAAGGTTTGAGACAATGGAAAAGTGCCTTTTTCTGGTGAAAACAGGTCCTGACACTAGAAGTGCTAGTTCTCACCATGAAATCTAGTGATACAACGCTGTACCAGCAGTCAGGGACACAACATGCACCAGAAGTCAAAATAAACATTTAATCATAAGGCTGAAAACTGTAAGCCTCCTGGTAGCAGTCTCAACAAATTATATCTCCAAAAACACCCCAATAAATACACAGACAGTACAGAACAAAGGGCAGGGACCAGCTCAAGCTATCCACTCAACAATAGTCCAACCACTGTAATGGGGAGGGGAAGCATGGGAGCTGGCAGAAGTGACGAAATAGGATCAATTTGTGATGATCAAGATCAAGATCAGATCTGACAATGCCCGATTTGACATGACTGAAAGGGGAAAGGAAAAGAAGCATG
>QGOA01005070.1:0-23765 GCA_003313075.1 Termitomyces sp. MG16
CTCGAGTTATTGCGGGGAGGAATGGAGAGGGGAGGGAAATAGGGAACCTCGAGGAGGGTTTATTCATACCATGAAGTCCGCCAATGGAGGAGGTTTTCACTCGTGTGCTGATGTCCGCCGGCGGCCGCTGACGCACATTGACGTCCGCTAGTGTCCGCTGGCATCCGCCGGGCCTGCATGCGCATGTGTGTGCCCGCCTTTTATCAATCCACTGGACCGTGTCATACAGCACATTGTGACACGTCCGTGGCTCTGTATTCTACGGCACTGTGGGGACTGCTCCGCTCCAGTGTAGCGGACTCCGCTGGACACGTATGGTACGGCACAAAGCGGGCTCCCATACAACGTATGACACGTACCGTTGTGATGTCTCTATGTGCACGAATTGTGTATTTGTCTAGATAGATGGCCATATTCTGTGCATGACTCATTAGATCATCATAAAATGTCTGGATGCCAGTCTTAGCATCATACACTGCCTTTCTAAAGGCATTCCAAGCTTCCTGCATTGTTTCCACATTAACAAAGTGGTTATACAGTCCTATCAGGACCTCTTTAAATGTTCAATGCAATTTGTTGCGATTAATGTGAAGGACATGGCAGCAGAACCAATTCTGAGCCTCTCCTTCTATAAATTCATGCAATACAAATATTCTTTCTTGGTTCATATTGTCTCCACCATAGCAGCATGTTACCAGATGGCAACAGACGTCCATGGCCCAATCCTTCAGCTGGGAAAACCTATGCTCTCCAGCATATGCATGTACGTGTTTACTGTCAGATTTGTGGGGACTTACCCCAGCAGGGAATTTGAACCTGACTCTTAGAGAGTCATCCACCAGTCAAGTGAGGTGGTTATGCATATGATCCATATGAATCCTGACTGCCTCATTCATTCCTGGTATAGTTTCATGCAAATCATGAGGTACAGACATTGAAAATGCCCAGAAGCTGCAAAACAGGTGTTTGTTGGCCATTCTTTCCAGCCGTGGGGTAGGCTGTTGCCTCACCTCTTGCTCTGCTGGTGATTCACCAGCATGCCTGCCACTATTATGACGATTATGATTGTCTCAATTGTTCTGTCTATGATCACGACTCTCACTGTCATTATTGCAACAATTCAGCTCCCTCCTCTTGTAGTGATTACTACTAGCATCACTACCATCTGGATCTCTGTCTGGTTTAGCAGTTTGAGCCACAAATTGTCGCCGCATGTCATTGACAGGTGTTACACCTTCACGCCCTTCAAAGGCTACATTCTGGTTGTCAATCAACAACTTACTGTGATTGCACAAATGACCAAAAATTAGTGTGTATTGAGCAAGCTGGTCCAGGTCAAACAGTGTGGCTAGATTATGTGCACATATTACATGCAGCGCAGTGGACTTATCTTCTTTCATGTACAGAAAGCGCCCCAGAATTTGTCATCGCTTCATGAGAGTGAGGTCATCAGGACCCTGCATCAGGTTGACAAGATTCTGATACTAGGGCTCCATCATCAGGAGCTGCATAGTTCTGTTATGCAGAGCCTCAACTATTTACTGGGCAAACTCTTGAAGCTCTGTAATCAACATATACATGACAATTCTGTTGCAATGTGGAACATAAACATTCATATAATATTTGTAGAGCTGGTCTAGCTCTAAAGGAGTGCAGGGAAGACTGTGTGGAGCATGCTTGTACACAATCATGCCCAGAATATGGGCATGCTGGCTAGAGGCATACTCATACAATGTTGCTCTGTTAATGTGAGCTTCCATCAGTACTATATTTGTGAGATACAAATAGTAGGTGCAGTGACTGAGTGCTCCTCTAAAGCACAAATTTAATCAAGCAGGCCCCACACTTTCATTCCCAAACTGTTGGGGATTCTCTCTGAGAAATCATCCTCAGCCCTATATTTAAAAGCCTGCAACTCCTTGGCACAATTTGCCTTCTTCTTTGCTATGTATTTATTGTGCAATACTTGTTGGAATTGGTCTGCCACTGATTTCCCTTCCTTACCCTCCTCCTGCCCCAAGCTTGACTCTCCATAGTCGCTTTTGTCAGACAGGAACACAACTGGTGCTTTGCCTTTTCCAGGCACAGGTTTATTTCTCAAGGTTGCTACCAGACCATCATATTGCTCCAGTGTATGGGGATCTGGGGTCAAGACAACCACAGAATAGTGTGCTGGCAGTGCCAGCATGAAAATGGGCAATATAAACAATATCTGGACTTCTCCTGCTCATGCAGGAATGCCAGCAAGGAAAGCTATTATCTCCAATTTAGAGGCATCAAGCAGCAGTTTGCGGCTATAGCGCTGACAAGATGGCCCTGGCTTGGCCAGAGTAAAAGATATAGATGGTAGCAGAGCTACTGAAGATGCAGGTACATTTTGTGCCAGAGTTCTCCCTCCAGGCTCAGCATAAGAGAGATTCTGAATAGGTGCTCTTGGGACCACAGTGATAGATTTGGACCTCATAAGTAGAGCATGAGATGGTGCAATTTCCTGCTGACCCAGGGATATCTTGGCCAGATGCTCACTGACTATAGCCACTGACTTCGGTGAGGCCTGAGAGGCCACAGCAGGCAACTGCAACAATAAAGCAACGGGCTGAGCAGGCTGCTCAGGGCATGCTGGTGGCATCCTTGCCCATGGAGGTTCAACCAGTTAAACAGGCTGATATCTAGCCCTCTTGACCTCAGCCATTGGTTCCTCAAAAGTTGAGACTTTGTGCTTGGATATGTGGTCAATCTGCTCCAGCACTAATATGTGCTGCCTCTTTATAAGCTTGATCTGATCGAGCAGCCCCTTCATAATGACAATGGCCAAACTATCCTGCAAAAAGGATGCAGTTGCTGAGACTGGCTGTCCTGCTGCTTCCAGTTGGCAAAGGAGTGTGTCTGGCATCACTGATTCCTATGCTTGTAGTGCAGGTTCTACATATGGCTCAGCCATAGGCCGATGCACTTATGGCATGGATGGTGGTCCCATCACTGCACTCACATATGTTGGTATCAATGCCTGCAGATATGCTAGCGGTATCTGATAATAGCACTCTTGGCACATGCTGTCTTCCAGGCACTCATAGCACTCCTCATTATTGACCTCCATCTCTTGCAAGTAGAGAGGTGAGGAGTATCTAGTATGGAAGCAGTTCCTTGCAGCTTGAGTAGGCCACATTTACTGACTGGTACTGGCTCACCGCCAGATATGGCAGCTGCCTCTAGTAATCAGGAGAATAGTTTTGTATTTGTATATTTGGGTGTCTTCCCCCTCCACTAGAGCCTTGCAGGCTCTAATCATTTTTTTGTGGCCCTCAATAGGCCATTTCAGACAATACATCAGCTACATGTACTATTCCACCACTTTAGCTATGAGTCCCCTCTGAGTTGGACAAAACAATGTTTTGCCACAACCAGCCATCCTAAGCACTTCAAACAAAACATACAATGTAATATAACATACCCAATATGTTTCTGACTTAGTCCGGAGTGAGACAAGGTCTCATTGCTGAGTCCCTTGGTGGCAAATAGTCAAGCCAGTTGTCATGCCTGCCGATTCAGTGGCAAGACGGAGTCTAAATTTCTCTTGTATCTCGGTCTTCTTTACAGTGCAGCGGAGTGTGAATTCAGCATCTTACTAAGATGTGATGCCTTAGTGACATCTGACTCAGAGGGGACTCCAAGCTAAAAGGGTGGAATAGTATTGGGACTTAGAAGGAGAAAAGAGAAAAAAAATCTCCTAACTCCACTAGTAGTGTAAACAACTACAAATACTAGCTATCTGATCAATAACCAATTATCAAAGTGGACTTTGTGTCCACATTTCACCACCTTACATGCTCTATGCATATTTTGCTAGCTGTTGAAAGTGTTTCATGCCTTGCAGCTCTAGATACTAGTCCAACGCTACAAGGTTCTTGCAGCTTACCTGTCAGGGGACTCCTCATTTCTTCTTTTTTTCACTCCTTATCTCTTCACTCTCTTTTCATTCATTCTCTTATTTCTTCTGACATTATTTCATTTTACTATTTCTATTCTTTTAACACTATCTGTTAGTACTACTCTCAGCCCTTGAGATGCTCTGGTTCTTTAGCTACCATTCAGACAAGTGTGGGCCCTTCAGCACCACTTCCAGACTGCTTATATAAGCCAGAGTTTGCCTTTCCGACTTCTAAAGTCTGGAGTTTTCCTGCCTTGTTTGCACAGTTATTTGGTTAGTCAATTTTTGAGTTTTTAAGGTTTTGTTGTACTATACAGTTGTTTCCCATGCTTCAGAAGCCTCAGAAGCATCCAACCTGGTATAGGGAATCCCTAGACTTGTTCTTTTTAGATCTTCCTCTGCCAGGTGAGTAGTTATTATGATATTGTCAGTACATACTCTAATACACTTTGGATCTCCCTTTGCCAGCTGTGTGACTGAGCCACAGCCTCACTTGAGTCTTAAAAAACTTGAGTGCTTTGTGATCTGTGATGATATGGATTTCATATCCCATCAGTTTATCCTTCCACTTCAGAAGGGCTTCTAAGATAGTGAGTGTTTCAAACTTATATACTGCATAGTTCTGCTGTGCAGCAGTGAATTTACAAGACATAACTTCTGCTGGTCAGCAAGTTTGCCATATTTTATCTTGGCCAAACATGGCCCTGACTCCTGTCTTTGATGCATTGCATATGATCCAAATGGGCTCATTGATGTGTGGGTCAATTGGCCAGATCACTGGCATCTTTGCACAAATATGCTTAATCATTTCAAAGTACTGCTGATGCAGCAGTCTACAGTGAAAGGGGGACCCATTCTGGGTCATGGCCATTAGTAGCCCAGTATATGCCATGATATTTGGCAAAAAGTTACCAATATAGTTCACTAATCCAACAAACCACTGGATATCATTATATGTGCATGGAGTATGCCACTCTTGAATTTGATTGAGTTTATCTGTGTCCAGATAGATACTCTTCTTGTCAATAACATGACCAAGACAGTCCATACTAGGTGCATACAACTCGCACTTTTTCTATTTGAAGTAGAGGCTTGCCTTACAGAGTCATTTAAATATGACTTATAAGTGCTACTCATGCCCCTCAATAGAATCTGAAAATATAAATATATTGTCTAGATGAACATGTATAAATTTCCCAATTACGTCTCAGAAGATGGAGGTCATTAACTTCTGAAATGTCACTGGTGCATTATAGTCACTGATTTGCATGATATTGCTTACAAATATCTCTATTAGGTATGAAAACAGCATCTTTGGTATGTTTTCTTTGCATATGCAAACCTGTTTATATACATCTGTTAGGTCAATTTTCAACCTGTACTTTGCTTTAGCAACATCTTCATGTATAACTTCCTGGTCTGAGAAGGGTGTTACGTCTTTAACTATATTATCATTGTACTGTCGTGCATTCAATGCAGTTTGTAACGTTCCATCCTTCTTAGGAATACAAAGTAAGGGTGCAGCTTGTACTGCTGGTCATAATTCCCACCACTTTGCGTTTATATACCAGTTTGTTTTCTTACAAAGCTGGTCTTATAGTGCTTGCAGACAGTAAGGCAAGTGATACTTATACTGCTTATTCTTGTCAATGAGATTAATCTCATGATTAACCTCCCTCTACAGAGAGAGCTTCCCCTTTGTCTCGTTTATGATATCAGCAAATTTGTACTACCATTGCTGGCATAATAGAGGAATATCTTCCTCCATAAGGCTCATAGCCTTACCTTTCCTCTTTGTGATGTGTGCTATACATACATATGTGCTCATTTGTGAGATCCTCTGGTTTCAATCTTATGACTGGTTGCATCCTCACTACTCTTGTCATATTTGACGACGATTGCACACTTCTTGCCTTCAGCAATACACCATCAAACATGATATCCAAGACTTCAGAAATCTCATCCTCCTGTGCATGACGGTATACCTCTCTAGTCTGGGCCAAATATACCCTTCCTATTATGTGCATCACTATTGACACTACCAGCTCATCCACTCTTATGGCATGTGTGGGTTGTACACCTATTACACTTTTGGTCAAGGCACAGTTCCTACCATACTATACATCTTGTTCTTGACCAGGTCTTCTATCTTCACCTGAGAGCTAGTTAGCTGGCAGTCCAGCAACTCTACCACACATTTATCATGCCTATTTTTATGCTGTCTAGCCTGATTAGGCTTTCTACTTTTACACCTAACCACATCTGAGTACTTCCCCTTCTTCAAAGTTCTTTGAAACTCTTCCTCAGATATCAGGATAGCCAGTAAGTCTGCTAGCAGGCTCTTCAGTGGAACTTGCTCATCTTCCACCTCCTGTACAGTTGCTCTCCTGCGACCATTTAGTTAGTTGCATTTATTGTGATACTTCTCTATTGTATGATAGTGCCGCAAGCAACTGTCTGTGTTGCTTAACACAACCTTCTCTGTCTTCATAGGCTTACCATTCACAATGACCATGTTGTTCACAAAGTCTAGAAACATTCTATTTTTACGCATATATGACGTTCCAATGATCATATTATAGCAATTAAAATTTGCTATGTCCATATACTTCTTGATCAACATCCCTGATGTCTTTATTCTTACTTCAGTGCCAAACTGCACTATGGCATGGCTTCCTATGGTCTCCAACTGGAGCATCAATGGCTCCTCCAACTCATGAATGTGTATTGTGTTAATGTGAGCAAACTAGGGCATAATGCCCATAGTGGTACTTCCTGAGTCCCACAAAGTCCAGGCCAGATGTCCATTGACATCAACATAGGTGACCAAGCACTCCTTCTCCTCAGAAGTATAACATGGCTGCTGCAACTTATTAGTTGCTTTCTGTAAGGTTACATGTCTTATCTGGACGTGTTGATCTTCCTGGCACTCTGTCAGTGCAAACAAGTGCTTATCCTCATCATCACAAGTGTAGTAATCACTGTTGTATACATCCACTGTGATGTATTCATTGCCATCAATCTGAATGCTTTCAGTGTCATCTACTTTCAAGCCATCAGTCACTTCTTGCAACTTTTCTGCACCTCCTTAACAACTTCTTCATTCTCATCATTACTGACAACATCACTAGGGGCTGCAGCTATATAGGCTGCACAGATGTGTGCCTTGGGTGGAGCAGGACATTCTTTAGCAAAATGCTCAACTTTACTGCAATTGTAGCATTTAGGTGAGTCTACTATAGGCTTCTTCTGGGTGCTCCTGTAGCTAAACCAGATTTGCCCACCAAACATGCTCCCAGCGCTGGTCCCTCCCTAGCTGCTACCTGATTGTGACCCGAAAAGGGTCAATTATCTCTGGCTGGCAAAAATCTAGCAGGTTTTGCTCAAGGCCACTGGCCTTCTGAAATCGTTTTACATATGACAAATTGTGGATTGCAATTCTTCTCAATCTCTGACCATTTGGCAAGGAAAGCTTCCACTTTCATAGTCTGATGGTTTACAGGCTCTCAGCATGAACTATGCTGTTCATGATTTGTGTCAACTGCTCATACTGAATGGTGTATGCCAAGAACTCAGTCACTGTATTGACCTCTAGAGACAAATTGTCATTGCATTTCAATGCTCTCCTCATATCTGCCAGTATTCTATCCAGAAAGGAATATCTCATAAATGGTGTATTCATCTGAATAAATGGCTATATTCTGCACATGACTCACCAGGTCATCATAGAATGTCTGATTGCCAGTCTTGGCATCATATACTGCCTTTCTAAAGGCATTCCAAGCTTCCTGCATGATTGCAGCATTGACAAAACAATTATACAGTCCTATCAGGACCTCTTTAAACGTTCAATGCAATTTATTGCAATTAATGTAAAGGACATAGCAGTGGAACCAATTCCAAGCCTCTTCCTCCATAAATTTGTGTAACATGAATATTCTTTTCTAGTCTATGTTGTCTCCATTATAGCAGCAGGCTGCCAGGTGATAATAGACGTCCATGGCCTAGTCCTCCAGCTGAGAGAACTTATGCTCTCCAGCATATGCATGTATATACTTACCAACAGATTTGCGGGAACTTATCCTAGCAGGGAATTTAAACCTGACTCCAAGGGAATCATCTACCAGTCAAGTGAGATGGTCATGCATATGGTCTATATGGATCTGGACTGCCTTATTTATTCCAGGCATATTTTCATGCAAATTATAAGGTGTGGGCATCAAGAATGTCTGGAGACTGCAAAACAGGTATTCATTGGCCATTCTTTTCAGCCATGGGGTAGGTGTAACACTTCCAGAGGATTGAACCGACAACCTCAGGAAAACTGGAACTAGCAGGGCTTGAACCTGCATTGCATGTTACCATTACACCATAGTCCCGTGTTACTACTTGCTTTTTCTTGTCAACTAGTACCATTCTAGCTCCAGTCAATAGGGGCTTAGGCATAACCCCGGACTTTAACTAAGGTGTATTGACACACCCTTACACTCTCCCCTCTAGACTTGTTCCGGCAAGTCTCAGGATCCCAAGTGCGCCCTCCTTGTACCTTATCCTGATCACAGACCATGCATCCGGTATTTCATGACTTATAGGTCCCAGGGTAAAGGCCACCTTATGTCAGTGGATCAACCTAGATTATGACGCAGGCTTGGTTGCAAACATACAATGCTAGCACAGCCACTGTAGTTCCACCAAATGTAACACTTCCAGAGGATTAAACCGACAACCTCAGGAAAACTGGAACTAGCAGGGCTTGGACCTGCATCGCATGTTACCATTACACCATAGTCCCATGTTACTACTTGCTTTTTCTTGTCAACTAGTACCATTCTAGCTCCAGTCAATAGGGGCTTAGGCATAACCCCGGGCTTTAACTAAGGTGTATTGACACACCCTTACAGTAGGCTGTTGCCTCATCTCTTGATCTGCTAATGATTCACTAGCCTGCCTGCCACTATTACAACAATTATTATTGTCTCAATTGTTCTGTCTATGACCACAACCTCTGCTGTTATTATTGCAACAATTTTGCTCTCTCCTATCATAGTGATCACTATTATCATCAATACCCTCTAGATTTCTGTCCAGCTCAGCAGTTTGAGCAGTAAACTGCTGCTGCATATCATTGACAGGTGTTATACCTTCACACTCTTCAAAGGCTATTTCCTGGTTGTCAATTAATGACTCACCATGATTGTGCAAGTCCTGGTTGTGCATTCTCTGATAATTGACACATTCATTCCAGTTGTCCACCAGATAGACATGTCGTGGTCACATTTGCTCCTCAAGAATGTAGACTTCATCCACCTCTTCTTTGATAGTGACTTGCTTTCAAGATGTCTTAACCTCTTGCACAGCAAGTAACACCTCTGGCTCTGCTGAAGTTATCATCACAGTCTCCACTTCAGATAATGCCTGCTGAGGCACTTGGCTGACATTGCGTTGACAGTTTGTAGCATTCTGATGCCTGATATAATTTTGCTGAGACTCATTGGCCTGACAAGGCATATTGAGCAATTCCATTGCATCTGCAATCAATGGTGCTCATTGGTGCACATTCATTTTGCATTCTACTGAATCAGCCAGAGTGGCCGTTGAGACTGCTGACTCTTGCGCTGCTTTGTGCTTGAGGTATTCCACCACTTTGAATTTGAAGATACGCACAAATAATTTGATATATTCTGTTTAATCTGCACAAGGTACATCATGGCTTCTAGCAGCCAGTAACTATAGATGCTTTACTATGTAAAGCTGCAGATGCTTTTGCATCAATTTCTTTGTGACCAATAGATATTGGTTCAATACCAGCTGTAACTGGATAGACAGGCTCAAATGTGACCTCTTACTTTTCTTATCATCTGAGAAATTCAGCTCAGACTCTAAGTCTAGAACTCTTCTGAGGCCTTCATGCCTCATCTACGGCTATTTGCTGACTCCTTCATGCAACTCCTGAGTTCTAGGTGCCAAGGATGCCTTTTCTGGCTGTATGACCTTGTCATCCTCCTTGCTGACCCTTATAGTTGATCCTTACTTCAGTACATGTATAGTTGACGATGACTGTCCTGGTTTAGTGGCAGTGTCCGCCACATACTCCAAATGCTGCTCAGTCAGCACAGTCCAGAATGAAATGCTGTGTGCAAAAGTGCTGTGGGTAAGGTCTGGTTGACCTTCAAACTGGACTGATGAGCTCTTGGATAATACTAGGTACATTAGTGAAGGCATTTGGCTTGCTGGTAGCAACACTCCTGAGACTACAGATCTCTCCTCTGGTTTACCACTAGGCTGTACAATAGACATCATCCATTGATAGGACCCCATACAGGATCAGCACATCAATGGCAAGCTATGGCAACATAGCACTGGCTCAGGATACCTTAGTATGTGCTAATTAACTAATTTTGACGATATTTGATGGCCACGCATGGCAAGAAGCAGATCCAATCAATGATAGCGCCAACAGCAGACAGAGTGACAACTGACAGATGGCATTAGTCACTGACAACAGCGCTTAGCGAGAAGACTGATGATCTATCAAAAACTGATGGACAGCTTGGTGTTTGACCTTGGCGTCTAACATTGTTTAGTGCTTCAATTTGGTGCTTGACGTTGCTTAGTATTTTAAACAGATAAAAGATTGATGGATTGATGGTTTAGCATTGCAATCTGCTGCCTGGCATTGCTAAGTGTCTTGAATGGATGATAGAGATCTGAAACCATTGGAGCCACCTCTATAAAATTTTTCAGTTCGCTGTGCTTTGGCATTATTAGTCACTTGGTGATAGTGAACTCCTTGTAGTATAAAAAGTACTTACCGACTTGTACATAGAACCAGAACAGAGTTTCCTGCCCCACTTACTCCAGTCTCTCTTATGGTCTAAATCTTATTTACGGTCAGCAATGTCAAAGTCATCGGCAGTTGCAGACTATTGCTAGCCAATGACATACTTGTGCCTTGCAGCTACGGCAGGCATTAATATTGCTTAGACTTTGCTAAGCTTCCCATGTTCTTGCCACTCACATTGCCACGTTCACTTACTGCTTCTTCTATAGGCGCTTTTACCTTAGCACTTGACACTTGCTGACCTCTTTGTCTTTTACCTTATTTTCATAGACGCATTCTCTGGGACCTGCCTGGGACTCTCCTCATCACTTTTAACATGTCCAACGCAAGCTTTTGGCATGGTAACACTATTACTATATTTATTACTGACCAAACTTTAGACGTTATTACCATGATATAGATAGCCCACTCAGCATTCCAAAGCTCATGCTAACATCATGAGATAGCTTTTCATCATGCTTTGGCAGGGGCTAATAAGTAAATGCAGGTTGTGTCAGAGGACCAGTCTTCAGACTGTGTCCAAACTTATTCTGAGCTTAGTCCAACAATGTGCCTATTCCTAGCAGATCCAACCAGCTGCTTGGCCCACCCTTTCTCTCTTCATCTTTCAATAGTCAGCTTTGATGAGTCATATGCATGTACCTTACTCAGCATCAATTATTGTTAGTCATACTCCTTTATATATCAGAGCCTGCTTAGTAAACAGTATTAGTAATAGCACAGCTACTAATATAGTACGAGCTACGATTCGTGTCTTCGGCACGAATTTCGTAGCTCGTTGGGGGCTTCGCCCCCAAACCCCCCCCAACTAAGCCTCCACCCTAACCTCACTTTGTTCGGTTAGGGCTCCAAGTATGTATAGAGAACTCAATGCTTAATCCCAGCCTCAACCTCACTTCGTTCGGTTAAGGCCTCGGTAATCGCAACTCAATGCTTAATCCCAGCCTCAACCTCACTTCGTTCGGTTAAGGCCTCGGTATTTCACAACTCAATGCTCAATCCTAGTTTGCCTCAACTCTTAGAGCATTATTGTAAGCTAAATTGAATTTTTCTTGAATATTTCAAATTTTTAAGCATTTATAAATCTCAAAACAAAACTGAAAAGTAGTGTATCAGTAGCCTCTGAATTTTCTCTGATTTTTGAGTTATTTTCCTGGAATCTTTAAGCATTTTCTACTAACATCTTCTGAAAAACAGACCAATTGAGATTTTCTGGAATTCTTCACATTTCCTGAGCATTTAGAAAATCTCAAAAAACCTTAAATCTGATGTATCATTGTTCCCTGAATTTTCCCTGATTTTTCAGTGATTTTATCTCAATTTTCTAAGCATTTCTAATGCTGAAATGAGCCAACTCTTATGTTATTACCCTAAAAGGAAGGTTCTTGGTCAGCCTTGGTAATCACATTTTTTTCCCAGGCCTTGTCGCATTCTATATAGATTACCTATCTTTCAGTACAAGCTAACCACAATATACCCTGTTCTCGTAGTCAGAGGAGACTGCCTCTACTAGTTATATTCTTTCACTGGATGTCTACGCCATAGATTGACTGCCCGATCGAGAACTTATATCCATCAAGTGTTAGGAAGCGGCGAAAGAAGCCATCCAATGCGAGTCTTTAGCGCCGAGCTCAAGTGTGCTGGGCGTTTCAAAAAGTTCAAAAAGTGCAAACTGGTCTGTTGAGCCGTAGTACTACATAAAAGGTCTTGTCTCGACTATGCAAGGAAAAAGTCAATCCACTGCCTACCAAACAGAATTAGGAATATGATCGACATAACCAGTAACCAGCTTCATCGACAGCAACAGCAGGAACATTGAGAAGATCCACAAGTCCCAGCGCAGACGTGAGCATTCCGTCGAGCTTGTTGATCAGATTATTGAGGTGTATGGGGAGTATGTTCGAAGGATGTTGCGAAGTCTTGTTCTTTACTCTTTGTGCAAGGAAAAAGAAAAAAAAGAACAAAACTGATGTGCATTTTGATAGATTTGATATAAACACGCTGAGAAACAAGATTAATGAGGTGCAAAAGCTGCAGAGCATAGCAAAGATCACAGAGGATCCAACACACATACAATCATGTTGATCGTGTTGACTAATTCAGGTAACCTAAGGACCTGTATGTGTGCACATATGCTCATTTTTGACGGGGGATTAGGAACGCACATAAAGGTTTGGCGTGGGGCGTTCAGGTGGAAGGGTGCACAGGAACTGTGTTTTTGCGTCGAAAATGATGGAGGCATGTAAGGAACAATGAGGTACTGAACAAATTTTAGTAACGACGGATAGAAATGGGATTGAAGATATGTATGAAGGACAGCGCGCTGGTACACTTTATTGGGAAGCTGGCCAAACAAAGAAAAAACGCTGTGATGAAGTGGTTAGAAAATAAGTAATGCGTGTATAATGCGTGAAACATATGTACTTGGTGACGGTTATTTTGGCAACTCCAGTGTGTCGATGCACCAATTCCTCGACTGACCTGCAAAATGTAGACGTTCTTTCTCTGTCTAATCACTCATGCATCGTCTCAAGTTCTGGCTGGGGGAAGGGAAAGAATGATGTAACGTTTAATGCATTGTCTGCCTTCAAGAATCAAGACAATGCTCAGACAAAGTTGGTACTGTCAATTTGTGAATTGTCTGAGTGACTGATTCAGTGACAAATTTGTCATGTCACACCTGATAATTGCATAACTCAGACACGTTCTCACTCCCTCACTCAACATGTATCCGCTGTGGTAAAGAAGGAAAACTCGCTGACAGGTTGGATAGGAAGGAGGTATATTAGGCAAGGTATAAGGAGGACTGAGGGGTTGACCAGTATGCGTGAAAGGACGAAGAAAACGTTGGTGCAGGTTCACGATAGATAACGAGTCGGACGAATCAGGAAATTGGCTGGACAAATAAGGAGAAGAGAAAAATAGAGTTCATAATTATGAGACCAACTAATGGTCAAAAACAGAATCAGGGGAGGGATCAACAATGTAGGAAGATTGGCGTAAAGGTGAGTGCCGAAGATGGTGAGCGTTTTTGGAGGCCTCTGCATGTGCAAAAGTTCTCTCCGATCTCGTCCGCACATCTCTCTTCCTCAACTGTGTGCTGATCGCGGCACGGTGCCAGGGTCTGGCAGTTGCCGTGGCGTTGTCAGTATGGGACGCAGTCTCAGACATTTCGGGTAGCCTTCTCTTCCGTCTTCCCCTCTCCTCATCTGCTACCCAGGTGAGCGCTATTGCGCTCTCTCATGTTGTTAGCCGTTCTCACCGCACATCCTTCCTTCTTTAGTATTTTATCACATTTATTTTATTCTTCTAAGTGTAACCTACTTTTGCTATTCATCGGTGAGACTTTCCCTCTTACATGGCCACCCGGTGGGCCGGGCTCACCTCTCACCTTAGATATTTCGTCCTCTCACCATAAAAATCACTTAGCAGTGCGTTGCACTACGACAAAATATCTAATAGTAAGCAAGCAATGGGAAGATCGTGTGGGCCCTCACTTACATTTCCATTCTAGTATCTCTCGAGTTTATCTTAAATCTTTTTTGTCAACCCTCCCTTCTCACCCTGTATAGTAGTTTGTAGCCTTACTGTCGCTTTTTGCCTCTCCCTCATCAGAATATATGTTGGTCACATGTTCATTCGACGTGTGACCAGTTTGGTGCTATCAGTTTTATCAACTGCAGAGGTTCTGTGTTAGATCGTCGATCCCAAAGTCTTGTAAAATAGATATAAATAGGAAGAGAAAACATACGAATAGATAGGTTTTTGTACCCCACATTTCCTGGTCTTAAGCTTCGCTTGTTCTGCATGTCTCGTTATTTAGTCTCATCGTCATTCGGTATCGTCTTGAGCTCTTCTTGTTTGGCATATTTCTGGCTTCAAAGACGTTTGATCCGACGTCAAACGTTGCGTGCTCACTGTCTTTGGCAGCGTACTCAGCTTCTCAGTTATCTTGCTTCTTGGTCTCGGCTTCATTCTTGTCTGTCTTGGCTCTGTTATTAGATTGATTGATTGTTCTGGCATTTCTGCTTCTGTTTGGCTTCTCAGCTTCTCGACTTCTTGAGTGTCTCGTTCTATCAACCTCTTCACTCCAGACTCGCTAAGCTTCTATTACTCCCTCTTTTTTGGGTCCATTGTTACTGGGCTTCCCTTGGTCTTACTGGAGTTTGCTTGACTTTGGTCCACGAACTTTCACCACATCACGACAAACGCTACTTCACGGCTATGTCTCACCATCACATTTTTCTTATCTACTTCAATCTCTACTCTTATCCTCTACTTCCAACTCTTTCGACGTCGTTGCTGATCCATCAGTTAGTCCATCCTTTGTCCACACCACAAACACTGCTTAAAAGGGTTCACGCTGTTCTGCTGGCTACACAGCATGAAGATGCGTGGAATGGCCCTTGGAACATGCTCTTGACCCAGTTTTTCCCCATGGAACAAGGCTGGCAAGTCACACCTCAGGTAAGATGCGGATCTGAAGGAGCTCTCACTTATCACCTTTAGGTTTTACCACTTTGTTATGAGGAGCGAGGCAATCCCATTGTAAACTTTATCATTAGCTATAACAATGGGACAATCCCTGCTATGTTTGTTGAGATCAAGCCATTCTATCAACTTGAGAGATGTGGAGTTCAAACTGAGGCCGATAAAGAAATGTGTCGCCAGTTTGGTAATTACTTCCACCTTGCCCCACCGACTTTCATTGGTCTCAGCATGTTTGGGCATATGGTGTGCAAATACGAGCTCACAAAGTGTTGCAGCATATCGCAATAACGTATATTTGATAGTATAATATAATATAATCTGGGAGTCAATAATCAAAGATGATTTTGTAAGTATAAGTAAAGTGAGAAGTAAATAATAGGTGCTCACCTGAGAGTCAATAATCGAAGATGATTTTGACCCCAGGTGGCGACGCATTTATAACTAATTATACAGGTGAGACAGGTGGAGTAGGGTCGAGGGCTTTTTAAATAGTATGAGTAAGTCGTATAGAAAAATATTTGAAAAAGACGTGAATAAAATGAAACATACGTATTATGACAATAACATATGACGTTAACATAAATCGGCACATAGCCAAAGTTGTCAGTCAATTTCCTCGACATACTGTCCATATGGTTTCCTCATTACCATTTTTTATCCCTCCTGTTCCAGGTTCCAGGTTCCATATCAAATAAATATATAGCCACTTGTTTGTTTGTTCATTCTTTGATGCTCATGTGTGGGGGGTCTGAAAGCTCCAGTAGATACATGTATTGTATTATATTGTATTGGTGTACTATTGTGCAATACATGACAAGATTCGTTGTGCTCTCTGACATCGTCGCTTTTCACACCTTCACTCTCAAATCACTCGCTTCAGGAACTCAGGCTGACAACGCCAGGACAGCCTGTGATGGAGGTCAAGATATATGATAGTCCCGTGCCTCAATTTTTGTAGTTTATAATTAATTTATGTTTTTTTCCCTTCCTATTCAAGATATCGAGCACTCAAACAATTCGTGAAATTTGCAAAATAACTCAATGTCATGTATTCAAAATCAATCTCTTGGAGTTCGTAAGACTGTCATATATAGATGTGATGTAAGAACAATTTCAAAACTGAAACAGAGTAGATGTACATAGCAGAAAAGCTCAAGTCGTGCAGCATTGTGAAGGTGCTTTATCTGTGTCGTAGACAGCTGTTGTCTTAGGCACCATTGGTGGCTTATCAAGAATCTTATTGAATGAGAGTAGCAAAATTGCATTTACACATACCTTCAGCGAGAACCATATTTTTAACCTGTTCAATGATAGCCATCATTTGATTGCACCTCTTTTCGGTCATCAAGTCCAAATCCCAACGCTCCTCAGGTGCAGTGTCGCTAAGGTGTTGCAGAGACCTTGACAACGACAACATATGGGGTGTGAGTTTGCATGTAGTCCTCATGAGCTCGTATTTGCATGCCATATGCCTGAACGCGCTGAGACTAATGAAAGTCAGCGGGGCAAGCTTGAGGTAATCACCAATCTGGCGACTGTTTACTGACCTCAGCTCGAGCTGTAAGTTCCTCGAGTTGGTAGAATGGCTTGACATTGACAAACATAGCGGGGATTGTTGTATTGTTATAGCTAATAACAAAGTTTACAGCGAGATCGACTGGCTCCATAGAATAATGTAGTGAAACCTAAAGGTGATAAGTAAGAGCTCCTTCAGATCCGTATCCTACCTTAGGTGTGACTTTCCAGCCTTGTTCCATGGGGAAGAAATGGGTCAAGAGCGCGTTCCAAGGGCCATTCCATGCAACGTCATTTTTTTTTTTTTTGGAGTAGCGTTTGGTTTGGTGAAGTCGACAGCGCCATAGTCACCTCTACTCCACCTGCAGGGCTGGTATCCTGGAATTGCAACCAAGAATTCACATCAAAGTCCAGCAGCTTATCTGTCCACAAGAAAATGCCTTTACACACATAGTGTGGGGCTCTAAACCCAGGTGGGGCGGCCTCAGCCTATCCCCCCTCTCTCATCAGGTTCCATATCCACTAAAACCCCGCTTTCTGCCTCTGCAAGAGGCTCTATGGGCACTGAACCCATGCCTGTTCCCAACCATGTTGCTTCTACCAGGTCCATGGTGATTGCGCGTTTGCCCAGTTTTACACTGGCTAGTCTTCTGTCGAGGTCCATCCGAGAGTCCATCATTTTCTTCCATCACCGTGATATTTCTTCCTCCAAGAATGGGAGGTTATTCTTCCTTATCACTCTCTCGCATCTGAGGACCCATATAAGGTATGCAGACTCTATCACTAGGATTCTATATAAGCAGGACAGGCCGACTGATTCTCCCTTGTTCCTTCCCTCTATGTTTATTAGAGGGCTTCCTAGGACAGAAAATACATCTTGTCTGGGTAAATCCTTCCCACATTGTGTCTTCCAGACTATATTTGCTAGTTTTTGTCAGGGGACTCCTCATTCCTTTCTTCTTTCACTCTTTATTTCTTCACTCTCCTTTCATTCACTTTCTTATTTCTTCTATCATTCTCTCATTTTGCTGTTACTACTTTTTCAACACTATCTGTTAGTACTATTCTCAACCTTTGAGGTGCTCTGGTTCTTTAGCTATCACTCAGACAAGTGTGGGCCCTTCAGCACCGCTCCAGGCTGCTTAGATAAGCCGGAGTTTGCCTTTCTCACTTCTAAAGTCCGGAGTTTTCCTCCCTTGTTTGCACACTTGTTTGGTTAGTCAATTTTCGAGTTTTTAAGGTTTTGTTGTACTGTACAGTTGTTTCCCACGCTTCAGAGGCCCCAGAAGCGTCCAACCTGGCATAGGGAATCCCCAGACTTGTTCTCTTTGGATCTCCCTCTGCCAGGTGAGTAGCTACCTTGATATTGTCAGTATATATTCTAATACACTTTGGATCTCCCTCTGCCAGCTGTGTGACTGAGCCACAGCCTCTAGAGGTCGCCCTTACAGTTTTCATATGGTCTCCTGGCCCGGCGAAGAGCAAGAGGAGAGAATATGGTTCATGGAGTCAGTTACATTATTGTGTGGACATACAGCTCTCTGTTTGAGGTCTGGTGGCATGCTAGGTCGGTCCCAGTAGGAGCCTATTTTGTATGTGTCATGTATACCTTTCCATAAGAAGACCTTAATTTGTCTTGAGAAATCTTTGTTCTGGGTACCTCTCCATATTTGTGCAACCAAAGGCTTCCTCCCGCATTGTTGTTTCACATGTCGACTAATATTCCTCAACATAGACTCTGTTCTAGGCCTTTTAGGCACATCAACTGTTCCTCTGATCACACGATATGCCAAGGCCTGCAACATTATCGCTAATTTCATGCCCGACAGATGGAGCTCCACTGGAATAAGAGGAAGAACCATCAAATTGTGGCTGGATAGAGCCTCATTTGCTAAGGTAGATGCAGTCACCTGGTTGCTCTTCAGATCTGTCGCACAGGACAACTCCTGCTCTATGCATCCTCAGCCTTCCAAGTAGAGTTTTCATCAGTCCTCCATCTTTGAAGCCTTGGAAATCAGTATCTTCTAGATCCTCGACCTCTTCCCTGAATAGGTCAAAAACTGTCTTGAAGCTTATCATAACCTTCATCGGGGTCATTGTGCCGCATCTTATGGACGCCAGGATGATAGCCAGTAAGGTTGCACTCAGGTTCGTGGAGGGACTCACACCAAGCCATTTTCTTCCACAGTTTAGGTCTTCTCTTCCTTTGAAACACACGCCTGCTCCCAGGGCGTTCCGGTATTCAGCAGAGCTATTTCCGTCATCAGCCCCATGCAGCCACACAACCAGAGCTTCTTGTACCGGCCTCATGCCTCTTTGAGTTCAGCGGAACAGCGAGAAACATTTTAAGCAGGGTTTGCGGATACATGTTGAGTGAGGGAATGAGAAAGGATTGTTATTATCAGATTATCACAGGTGTGACATGACAAATCAGTCACTGAATCAGTCACTCAGACAATTCTCATTTTTCTGACCAATTGACGGCCTTCTGATGTACCCATAGTACTTTGTCTCTTTCCATGCGAGCTTTGTCTTAGTAGCCACGTGAGAAAGCAGACAATGCATTAAACGGTACTATCAGGCCAGACTCGAGAACCCACGGTGTGACTACAAGATAGTCGAGAGAATCCTCAGTGCAGTGTCAATATGACAGAGAACAACTATTGTATTCATACCTACAAGATAGTCGAGAGACTATTCGCTATTAGAGACAATACAATATACAGTAAGAGAAATACGTACATCCTCAGTGCAGTGTCGATATGACAGAGAACAACTGAGGATGATGTGTCGCCTGAGCGTGTCTCCAACACTGATCATGTGACCACATAGCACACTGACTCAAATAGGATAATATCCGTAACACAACCCCATCAGTTGCGAAGTGGTTGCAAGAAGAAATAACGAACTGAAGGAAAGAGAAATCAAGGCAAAGTAACGATACCCAGGGCTTTAACAAATTTGTAGTGTGATTCTTTTCCCAATGGCTTCGTAAAGATATCCGCGACCATTTCGGTTGTTGGTATCCAAGACGTGACAAAAGAACCTGACTTAAGATGTTGTCGAATGAAATGATAATGGATGTCGATGTGTTTTGAATGTGTGCCAGTGGAATCAGAGTTCGCGATGTCTAGCGCACCCTTATTGTCGCAGAAAATTGGGAAAGGATGTGGAATTGGAAGGTCCAAAGATGTCAAGAAATATCGGATGGTGAGTGCCTCTTGCATCGCATGGGCAAGTGATATATACTCAGCTTCCGTCGATGAAAGTGCGATTGTTCGTTGTTTAACTGACGACCAGAAAACTAGGCTTGAGTAGATGAAGAAGGTGTATCCCAATACACTCCGACGATTTTTGGAGTCAGAGGCCCAATCAGCATTGACTGCACCAAAATCCGTAGGAAAAATCATTCGTACCGGAGGATTGGAAGGTATGTCGGAAAAATTGTATTCGATCACATAGTCTCTGGTGCCCAATAGATAACGTAGTACTCTTTTTGCCGCTAAAAGATGCTTCTGAGAAGGATTAGAGTTATATTGTCCCAGGGACATTGCCGTGAATGCCAGGTCAGGTCGAGTGCACAAGCTAAGGTATAGGATAGACCCGACAAGCCGCTGGTAGTGAATCTTGATGTCGTCATCACCTATCTCAGGTAGAGCGTTTGAAGGGGGGTCAGGCAAATCTTCAAGTTGTCCCACAATCGGTAACGACAAAGGCGTGGCATCAAGTAATCGATAGCTTGTGAGTAGATCAAGAATGTAACCCTTTTGTGATATCCACAATTTCCTTTGAGGACGGTCCCGATCGATGCGTATGCCAAGGTACAAATCTGTCGTGCCAGAATCCTTAACTTCGAAACGTTGTTTCATGTGGTGAATAATCCAATCATAGAGTGCTTTTGAATTTGTTGCGTTTAGTCCATCATCCACATGAAGGCATATAATGATGAAAAGGTCTTGACCATCTTTCGGAGGGGAAATAGATGCATCGGGTGGTGTAGAGAAACGACCGTAAAATACAGCATGATCAACTCCGCATCTGGTTAGACCATATGATTCAAGTTCTTCTTGGATTACTTCATACCATTTGTGTGATGCTTGTTTAAGGCCGTATAGTGCCCGCAGAACTTGATTCACTTTGGATGGTTCAGCGTTCAGAAAGCCAGGAATTTGTTTACAGTATATTTCTTGTGAAAGTGGAGCATTTAGGAACGCGGTTTTGACGTCGAATGTGAACAGTTCCAGGTCATACATAGCCATGTATGCCAGGGTGATCCTGATGCTCGTCATCTTGGCAACCGGCCATAATCCTTGGGCCTTTGACTGAAACCTTGTGCCACTAGCCGAGCCTTTTCCATTCCTCTAATTATTGACCCATCTGCATTAAATTTATGTGCATAGACCCAACAGACTCCTATAGCTTTGCGACCAGAAGGTAAGTCGGCTGGAGTGGAAACCTTTTGTTGATTGAGGCTAGCTATTTCCCTCTCCATCGCTGCGTGCCATACATTCACGTCCGGTTGGTTGATCGCTTCATGATAATTGCTCGGAGGTTTGTCGAGATTGTAAGTTTTATTGGTTTTCAGTTTAGGAAGATCAGACCCAAAGAGTGCATGTGTAAGGTAATCATTGATGGCTACGTCCTCAAGGTGACCCGTATCCATTGAAGGCGTGGTAAAGTGAGCCAACTCTTGAAAAGCATTGAGGTCCAGTATGGCGGCGAGGCCTTGGTGTGGCATAAGACGTGCCTTGCAATCAGCACAAAGCTTAACAAGATGTTCGTTTTTCTTCTGCATATCTTCGAAAAATGCTTGACCTGCATCGGTCATCATGATTTTCTGACGAGGACGAGTGACGTTATCTATTCGGTTTGGGTCGGAAGTTTGTAGGAGTGGTGATTCATTGTGTAACGGTTGATCAGGTGGTGGAGAATTTGATGTTGTTGAGCGTGAAACAGATGAACTAGCGTGAAAAACAGGTGATTGTGAATGGGAGATCTGCACGTTGGGCAATACATTCGTGGGTTGCAGTTTGCCCCTGACGTTTTCGTTGAACACCACGTCCCTGGAAAAGAAGTATCGACTGTTCATGTCACTAACGCGCCATCCAATGCGATGTTCTTCATAACCTATGAAGACTGCCTCAAAGCGCCTGGTATTCCCTTTCTGGTGTGTTTTCTTCGGATAAAGAACGAAACACTGACAACCCCATACGTGGAGATGGGAGAGATCGGGCTTGTGACCTTCAACAATCTCGTATGGGGTGATGAAATTGGGTAGCGTGGAAGTAGGTAAGCAATTCCGTAAGTATTGCGCTGTTAAGATAGTGTCCCCTAAAAAGGAGATAGGCAGGCCAGCCTCAGCCATGAGCATTTGCGCCGTGTCCTCCAAAGTGCGAATATAATGCTCTGCCTTCCCATTTTGTTGGTGAGCATACGCTGCTGTTGACTGTACCGTGATGCCTCTGGTATCCAGATGGTTCCCCAATTGCCCCCCAATAAACTCCCTTGCCCTATCACAGCGGACGGTCAGGACCTTGTTTCCTGACTTGAGTTCCAGACGAGCTTGGAAATCCTTGAAGTGTTTATATGCATGGTCCTTTTTTGACAATAATGCAGTACTGCCGTAGTTTGAGCAATCATCAAGAATCGAGTGAAAATAAGACGAATGTCCATTTGCAAACTGAGTCAGAAAGGGACCACACGAGTCCATGTGTACAAGTTCACAAACATGAGATGCGCGCCGTTGAAAATTGTCGTACTGTCTAGCGGGTTGTTTGCCAATAATGCATGGGATACAGTGATTATCCTGGAAAGAACCCTTAAACTCAACCCCATTTACGCAGCCTTTTGTCAAGGTGACCCGCGTGGTGTCCCTAGCAGGATGTCCTAACCTCAGATGCCAGAGAGCGGGCGTAACCAGTAACTTGGGAAAACTCAGAGGTGGGGAAGTAATCGCAGGGAAAGAAGCGGTATCGGAGATCCCAGGGAGAATAAAATCGCAATGAAGAAAAGATAAGCGGTTTAAAACCATTGCCTGCAGAGACTTGCCGCATAGACGAGAAGATTCCAGAAAGTATATAGTCATCGCTTCCTTCTCAAAACACAGTTCCAAATCACGCTCGGTCATAGAACCAACGGATAAGAGGTTAATAGGGACATCCGGAGCATGAAGACAGTCTGACAAAATCAAGACGACAGGCTTGCCATCAATAACCACACGGAAACAAACTTCACCCCGGGCAAGGGTATTCAGTTTGCCACAGTTAGCAGTGCCAACCGGAACCGTGAGGTCTTCATGGTAAGTCCAAAACCAGCGTTTGTCACGAATAATGTGTGTTGTGCATCCCGAATCAAGAATAGAATTGAACCGTGAAGAAAGTGAAGCCAGTGTGACAGAATCAGTCGAACCCACAAATGCATGGAACAGGGGTGTATCTGAGTCTGTAGGCAAATCATATAGATGAAAAGCCATGTCATTGGGGTCCTCATCAAGTACGACAGGCAATACTCCGGGTAGGTCGTCACCATCTGAAACAATGGGTACGGTGGGCGTAGACTCGGCACTTGGTGAGGAGGAGATCGCCACATGTGCCCGTGGGCGAGTCGAGGGATCTTGAGAACCATCAGAGAAAGGAGTACGCTAAGGAGGAGTAGAGACAGAATTGCCAGGATGAGGAGCAGGAGTGGCGTGTGATGCAGGGGTATGAGGAGGCGTAGAGGAAGATGTCTTATTGGGATGGTGAGTGGAAGACTGAAGGCGACGGCGAACGTCAACATCAGTGTCAAGAATGGTGTCGGCCAAAACTGTCAGGTTCCGCTGAATCGGGGGCTTTCCGGGAAAGCGACGCCCTTACGATGCGGACTTGATCTACGGATACTCAGGTGTCTGGAACTCCGGGACTAGGATTCCGGGGTTCAAGACGGGGACAGGGGTAATCCCGGGAGAGGGGACTAGAGTCCGGGGGTTTTGGGTGAGAGTGGCTGGGAGTT